>CM031696.1:1812100-1928354 GCA_018466805.1 Hippocampus abdominalis
CAGCTGTTCCCATTTACAACCCATACCAGCTTTCCAGCAAACATTCAAAAGAGCAATAAATCTGAATGAATTGCGTTTTGGTGGCACAGTATTTAGACAATCCCAAACTGGGCCAGATCACTCAGCTCCATGTCCCCAAAAGCCTCCCAGGGGCAGACAACTTCTGCATCTAAAGCAAAGCAAGAAAACACATGTTCAAACAGTGTTGGGGCTTTCTCGCTACTTACTTATTCCAGTGATATGTACCTCTGATGCCATCCATCCCAGGAACATCATCAAATCTAAGAAGAAAATTTCACGATATAATTTAATATGTTAACATTGTAATGACCCGTGACTTGTGTTGACTGTCGACTTACTCCTTCTGTCCAGCTTTGGGAGCCTTGCTCTTAAACAGTCTTGTCTCCTTCTCCTTTGACTTGGGAGGATTGGCATTGGCGCCCTCTGGTTCTGCCGCCGCATTCATTTCTAGGAAACCAATAAATTACTGCATTATTTCCAACAAATACAGTAAAACATTTAATGAATGGAACACACTTTTGTAATAAAATAAGACAAAGTGAATACACGGCTGCCATCATTTTGGTATACAGTAGATGCCCATGTTTGTCCACTGTTACAGTATATTCCGATAAAAAGCTGTTCGAAAAATACAGTGTATCTAACCATTTAACAACTAAGTTTTTCTAAGAAGCCATGTCAGGGGTTGTCACAGCAAATCACTCGTACGTTTGGCAGTTTTTAAACACTGGATGTCCTTCCTTATGCATGCAACAAACCCATTTTCTGTGGGTGTTTGTGGTGAGTGGGGGTGGGGGGGATTCTCCACGCTGACTAGGATTTGAACCCCAACCACAGTGTCCAAAGTCAGCAGTGTCACCAACTGAGCCACCCAGCCTCCCTCAACGTTTTCTAATAATGTTACATTCAGGGCGCTATTTTCATGCCCGGTTCAAGTTTAGTGCGAAGTCTAACTGTGCACGTATGGGTGGAGTTTTCTTTTGGTATTTTCATAGACGAGTGTAGTTAGAAAGGGATGCTTGCAGGGAATCCCAAAGAAGCCAAGGAAACGGCTCCTCTAATTCCTTTTAAATTCAGCGCAGGCGAAGCATGCGGTCTACACAGCCAAAATATAAACACACTTACTGGAGTCCAGATAGGAAATAAGATGCACACTAAGTACTTTATAGAAACTGCAAGACCCCCCCCCCTTGTGGATAAAAGGGTGGTCACTGTGAAGTGTGCACTTGGAGACCACTTTCCACCACAATCGTGCCTCTGTGTGCAATAACCCTTCACCCCCAACACACACACACACACACACACACACAGTTGGGACGCAACAAGACAGAGAGCTTCTATTAATTAAAAGACGATAATAATAATGCACTCAATAAATTGATTTGTATAGTGATTCAGAGGGTTTGATGTCCTCTGTTGTCATATTTATTCATGAAATACAATTACATCCACCACACATGTCTGTGGAGCTCAGAAAATGTCTGCTTGCGCTTCGATAAAATCAGCCAAAATATCAGGCGTGTTGAGGGTGTGAAAAAGAAAACACCCTCAGTCCACTGGAACGCCCAGCATGGCGCAATGCGGACTGCCAAATTCTCAAAAACAGTAAAACAGACTTTCCCTGCCACAAAAATCCAGATGCGCCAGTTTTTACGACAAGAACACGTGCGCTCTCTCGGTAAAAAAGAGTCCAAAATGTATAGTGCTTAAACTTCAGTATGTAAACCAGTCCGAAATGTCGACGATTTTCACGCCTTGAGCCTGCCCAAATCCACTCTTCAAATCAGTCTGACGTGTCAAAATAATTAACCCGTAGGTTAGGAAAACAACGACCTGACGAGTCATAAGTCTGACGCCCTTCCACTATGTATCGACTGGGATAGGTCAATTATTGATCTGTGATTAAATTTAAAGTCACTCCAAACTTCAGTACAACTCCTAAGACAATGTATGGTGCCAGCAGGAGCCTAACCTGTATGTCAGTTTGGGGTTTGGTTGAATCCAGAAGAAGATGCAGTCTGGAAGGCCTGAGAAGAAAAAGATGCAAAACAAAGAGAGGTTTCTCTTTCTTTTTGCACTCCCTGTTCTGTGCTTTCATTGTGCTGTCCCCTTTATATTGTGGTCATACACAAAGCCGTTAAGAGAGCTGAGGCAGGGATATTATCATGAGGGATTATCTTCAGAATTTGAGGACAGTGTGTACACGTGTTGTAACATGTGCCTCATCTGTTCATTCATGTTAATTTTTCATGTACACAGGCTGCTCATTCTCACCAGTAATTCTGCTTCAATGCAGCATGATGCAGCACAAGCTGTATCCGGAAAATATTACTGCTGACTGCAGTACTCAATTTAAAATTTTATTATGGTTGTAGAATATACAGTAGAGGGCGGCCCGGTAGTCCAGTGGTTAGCACGTCGGCTTCACAGTACAGAGGTACCAGGTTCGATCCCAGCTCCGGCCTCCCTGTGTGGAGTTTTCTCCCCGGGCTTGCGTGGGTTTTCTCCGGGTGCTCCGGTTTCCTCCCACATTCCAAAAACATGCATGGCAGGCTCGTTGGGCACTCTAAATTGTCCCTAGGTGTGAGTGTGGGCGTGGATGGTTGTTCGTCTCTGTGTGCCCTGCGATTGGCTGGCAACCAATTCAGGGTGTCCCCCGCCTACTGCCCGAAGACTGCTGGGATAGGCTCCAGCACCCCCCGCGACCCTAGTGAGGATCAAGCGGTTCGGAAAATGGATGGATGGAATATACAGTAGAATAGTATTGGACAGTGGGCCTGCACCCTTCAGCAGGGTGCAGGCCCACTGAAATTTTCCCCAACCAGGGGAAAATTTAGATTTTTGTCAAATTATTCAATTTTGAAGGTGAGCCTCCTATCATGATTTTACTTACATTGTGTAAGATAGCATCATTTTCATCATGTATGTATTTGTGTTAAATTGGTAGTAAAAAGATGAGTGGGGCATCACTTATATAGGAGAACTTTTCTACATTTAGTACTCAAAGCACCGTTTCACACACTGTTTCCTCATTTACCTACTGATGACACTTCATGAAGAGCAAATGGGGGTTCGGTATCTTGCTCAAGGACACCTCGACAAGGTCGCGATGGCCATGGATTGAAGCCCCAACCTCTGTATTGGGAGATGACCACTTTCCCACTGAGCCATGCCACACCGAATGTTGGTTTGCTGCTCAACAGTTTTGTGCCATACTTGTTGTTTTGTTTTTATTTATTTAAAAAAAAATTTCAAGAGAGCACTTTGCACTTTGGTGATGTACATGGTACGTGGTTATTTTGTAGTTTGCTTCAAACCCTTTGTTGTTGGGTGAATGTAGTGGTATGTAAAATTGAGAAATCTCATGTGAAAAAATAAAATACATTAAGTTAATGTATTTGGCATTCCGCTTGCATTTTGAATTTTTGTCCATATTTCCAATGGTTCAATGTGGTCCCCCAGCAGCACTGATGGAAAATGGTGGCTCCCTACAGTATTTAAGTTTCCCATTCGTAGTGTAGGACTAATGAGTTGCAAAATTCTACTGGTGCATTAGTTTTTTTTCTTTCTGTTCTGGCAACGACAAACAGTTGTTGCTTTTCATTGTTTATACTGTTTTGGGCAGCACAGTGGACAAGTGGATAGCACATCTGCCTCATAATCCTGAGGGTGGGGGTTCAAATTTCGGTGCCTGCATTCCCGTGTGGGGATAGCATGTTCTCCCCATTCTTGTGTGGGTTTTCTGCACTACTTCGGTTTAGGGTTCGGTGAATTGAGACTCTAAATTGTACAGAGAGGTGAGTGTGAAAGATTGTTCTTTTTCTATACTGACCCTGCGATTGGCTGGTGACAGGTCCAGGCTCCAGCTCACTGTGACATAAGTGAGGAAACGTGAAATAGACAACGAATGGATGGATTCATTGGTTTGTTGATTCTTCTCGTTCTGAATGTTGAAGGAAAAGAAAACTACATTTTGTCTCCTCGAGTATCCTGTTTTTAAATTAATCAATTGCCCTAAAAACAGTATCCTGACACATTTAAATTTGGTTAGATTACAGAACATTCGATCATATAACATCTGGATATTGTCAACCAAAAATGATGCATTCTTTTTACAGATTTTATAATGAAATTTACCAAAGCTAAATCACGGGTGTTTAAAAATTAACCCAGGAGAACCCACGGGGTCAAATATGGCACCTCTAAATTCTGCCACTCAAATGCCACCCTTAAATCCCAAATGGTCAAATTTGGCCCTAATCCTAAATTAAGATTAAAGCACTGAATTTTTGAAAACACATATATTTTGGTGTTCAGCGAACATATAGCAGTCATTTAATATATAATTCATCATTTTCCAAGGAATAAAAAGGGTTCTTGGGTTCTCCTGGGTTAAAGATTGCTAATTTATTGCAGGTGATGACACACGGCAAGACAAACAGAGTACAGAATTATCACCGTCACAAACAGCAGTAAATATGGAACATGCTGCTAAGTCCTTAACTGGATTATACAAGGTGGCCTCTTCTGTGAGAGTATTATGCATAGTTGCATACAACAATTCATAAATCCTGCAGTACATGTATTTAAATGGGAAATGGGCCGTCACTTGTATTGATAGCGCTTTTGTTACAACCTTTGGTCTGAAAACAGGAAGAAATAATCATGACAATAATTGTGCTGTTTCCTCAGCAGACTTTACTTGTGTGTACGATTTGCAGTAATTCCAAAGAAAAACGCCATATTAAATCAACATTTGCATGAAATAAAATCATACATTTGCAGTCAATTCTCTCTTAACTCAATGATTTCTGTTCAACAAGAAAAGGCACCATTACGTTTTACAAAATGTCTAAGAGAGTATTCAATGTAACATCAAAAAATTTCCATCTTCTCATACCAGTGGAACTATGCTTACATTTAGCTCCAAAGATAACTACCCCAAGCTTACCAAGCTTCCTCTATTAGCAAATGGACACACGCACACACACACACACACAAACACAACGTGCACACACATGCACGGAGTCACTGACGCTTGCATGCACTCACACACGCACATGCACATTCAGTCGTTGATGCAGGTACGCGCACACACAAACACACACATGCACCCCCCCCCACACACACACCCACACACCCACACACACACACACACACACACATATACATGCACAGTCACTGACCCACGCATGCACACACGCACGTGCACATACACGCACACACACACACACACACACACGCATATGCATGTGCGCATGCACGCACAAACAGACACACACACACGCGCGTACAGTCACTGACACACGCATGCACACACGCACACACACATACAGTCGTTGACGCACGTAAGCGCACGCACACACCAACATGCATACACACACGCGTGCGCCCACACACACACACACACACTCATATTGGTCACGGGCCACAGTTGTAGTTACGGTTTCCTTTGGAGGGCCATTATGAATTTTGGGAAAACCTTTAAATGTTTAATCCCCTCCACATACAGTGTTACATACACAGCACACAACAAATTGATGAATAACTCGTTTTAAAATCAGAAGTCAAGAATAATGACTGTTTTGTGGATTACATATGAACATTTGAAATCTTGGTTTGGACTTTAGCAAGCATCATGGAACTTGACATGCTTGATTTGCATTCGCGGGCCTCATAAAATGATGTGGTGGGCCAGATCTGGCCCCCGGGCCTTGACCTTGACACCTGTGGTCAAACTGATCATTTCCTGCTGTGGTACAAAATGACCTTCGGCAGTAAAATAATTGATATGCAAGATGCTGCAGAAGACAGCAATGAAGCTGTGGTGTTAGATTTCTTACGTAATCTCCAAATTTGTTGAGGGAGTGAATTTGGGGTTTTCATTAGCTGGAACATAATCAATGAAAAGGAAAACATGAATAATGACATATCACTGTGTATCGTGAACGATATGAGTTTCACATGTGTAAGTGTTGAACATTTTCATTCACTGTAAATGGCATCGGCAGGCTAGTCCCCTTCAATAATGCCAGCATTGCTGAGGAAGGTTTCATTGACAGGCAAAGAGGTTGTCTGGTCTACAAGTGGAGTGCCACTGGTCTGCTGGATGAAATGCTGCAAGTTACATTGTCTCAGCTCCTTTTTCAGCTCCTCAATCGTCTCCCATTTGCCCTAAAGAATGATGCAGATTCAATTAGCCAAAAAACTATTACACACATTCAAATAATGGTCACAAAATGAAAAAATCATACCCTAAGTTTGTCCTCTGCAGTTTGCAG
The DNA here is from genome assembly GCA_018466805.1 of Hippocampus abdominalis. Taxonomy (NCBI): domain Eukaryota; kingdom Metazoa; phylum Chordata; class Actinopteri; order Syngnathiformes; family Syngnathidae; genus Hippocampus; species Hippocampus abdominalis. The sequence goes on from CM031696.1 coordinate 1,818,403, forward strand.
CTCTTTCAAAGTACTTGACAAAGTGTCATCCATTTCTTCGCTCTGCTGGATATGACTGAGCTCCCATTGCAGGGCCCTCAAGATCCCTTCAGAGTGTTGAGCGTCCACCTGAGAGCTTTCAAGTTGTATGTTGCGCTCCAGATGTGACAAATGGTCCACAACTTCCTCGATCCGATAATTCTGGTCAAGTACCGATGTCTGTATCTGGTGTAGATCATTCTGCAATTCTGTTGTGATGAATGAATGAAGACAGTTTTGATTTTGAAGATAGTCCAAAAGGACAAACATCGGTATCCTACCTTGTTCTCTATCAAGTTGTTCCTGCAACTTTTCTCTCCAGAGCTGACTCTGCATTTGCTCTGCCTCATTATATTCAAACCATTGTTCCAGTCTGTCCAGTTCTTCTGCATACCCTGAATTCCTTCCAGGAAACGTAGCAGATGCTGTTTCATGTTCCCACCACTCAGTCTCATCCTCCAGATCTTTAAGATGAAGCTGCAAGTCTTTCAGCATCCTCTGTTGCTGCAGAATCTGACTAAATATCTCCTCCTTGGAGGAAAAAGAAGTGCCATTTACCATTGGTGGGTTGTGAGGATCAAGAACGTTTACAGGGGAAGCGTTCAGTTCACATGGAGATTCCAGAGCCTGCTTTGATTTAGTCCTTCTGGATACTGTTGGTGCACTCAGATGGAAGGTGTGAGTCTTCTCTGGCTCCCTGCGTTGCGAGGATTCTGATGCTTGTGGTTTGAGCAGAGCCGGGTGAATGACTCTGGATTTTTTCTCTTGCCCATCACTCAGGCTGGGACCAGTCCGTCGCAGAATGAACTGGACCTCAGTGGCCAACTGTCCAAGTTTATTCAGATGCTGGAGCGGACATTCATCGGCACCTAACTTTCTTTCTGTGCCCCGTAATTTCGAGATGAGAATATAACGACCGGTTTGACCTGCGAAATAGATATCAGGTTAATGTAAGCCACAAATACAGTCATACGTAGGTGTGCAACCAAAAAAATAAAAAATAATCCAATTGGAAAATCTTTTGACAAACTGAATTGAATCGTTTCATTTCAAAATCGTTGCATCCTTGAATCAGACCGCAGCCCATGTACCATGGTAAGTATCAATCATTTTATGAGAGATGCGCACCAAATATAATTCGATATGAATTGGTTTGACTTTGCTGATTGAATTGAATTAACTTGAGTAGTTTGTGGTTTAGAGAGCTTTTAAATGTTGTTGCATATTAATAAACATGACCAAAGCTTCAGCTGTACCATATCAAATGAAATCATGAGCCTTCCTAAATTGAACCAAATTTCACTTCACAATTTAAAGTTGTTACATCCTAAAACCATATCGTGCCCCATGGCTCGAAAAACATTGAGAGATGCAAATAATATGCTTCCAAACATAAAGGTCAAACACCATAAGCTTGGAGACACTGATGGACCTCCAGTTGGCTCATGTTTCAAAAGAAATTCCCAGAAGTATCCAAGTACGGTAAAAGACATTGAAACAATATGCACAACATTACCTGCCATTCACAAGAATTTAAAACACCACTGCTGTCATGCACAGTAAACCAATACAATACTCTCCAACATTGTCTCTACAGTATTTGAACACAATTGAGAAACTTGTATGGCCAATGTGGCATCGGTTTGGTACACTACAATTGTGTCCAATTGTTTTGCAATTAATCATATGAATAATATTGCACGGTTTGTACTTAGCAGCAAGACTCTTTTACATGTTGAAGTAATAAACACCTCTGGTTCCACGGTAATGATTTTTTTTTTTTAACAAATTTGCCGAAAAGTTTTGGTTCAGTTCGATGTGGGAAGTGTGAAGAAACAGCCTACCAATTGCTTGTGCGAGAGAAATGACAACATCCTGACAAGAAGTAGTCTGGGATATGCCACACACCACTCGGACTGCATCCTTCACCCACACCTTCATCTCCATCGCTGACACACAGCGCCGCCAGAATCTATGAGGACAGACCAACAGTCAGTGAAATTCCACCTCCCATCCAATTTCTACACCACTTCCCAATTCACAAAAAGACTAACAACCACTCTCACACAGAGTTACACAACCACTGTGTGGGGGCGTAAGTGGCGAACCATTTTATCAGGGGTGTCAAACTCATTTTTGTCACGGGCACATGGGAGTCACCATTTCCCTTGGAGGGTCATTATGACTGTCAAACCATATGAAGAAGTCAAGAATAATGGTTTATTCAACTATTATTGAAGTGACTGTTATGAGGAGTTTGGTAACAAGAAAATTATGACAATATGTGTTATTTAGTACAAAGGAGAATTTGAAATTTTACAAGATTATACCAAGCATCAACCGTGGAAGTTGATATGTTTGATTTGCTGTCGCGGGCCACTTAAAATGATGTGGCGGGCCAGATCTGGCCCAGAGGCCTTGAGTTTGACACCATACACCATCCATCAGTGACCTCGGCAAAAGTCATTGTCTGTGATGTGAAATCCATTTGCCTTGCTGAAGGTGTGCTTGAAGTATGACATGTTATCCTTGACAAGCCTTCAGCATGCTCTAAAAAAAAAATAATAATAATAATCTGAACAGTCTCCGTTAAAATCAAACAAAATGAATGTGCGTTCCCACCAGGTAGGTTTATCTGTCATCCATGAGAACAGATGTCGGTGTGTGAAGCGTGCGAGGCTTTGTCCCTGTGTGCACGTTTGATGGAAGCAGGAATGTAGCAGAACATGCTGACATTCCTGATTGACTAAAGGCTGCACAATTATACTTCCACTTGGGTCACAGTATTCAAAAAACGGGTGGCATCAGAACATTCCGGAAAAAAAGTAGAGGACATCTCATGTGAAGTCATCTTCAACTATTGCAATTAACTCCAGTTAATTTTTGATTGGTTGCTTTCATCAACCCACCTCAATTCTTCTACTTTGTTAAAAGATGAAATATGTTCGTCAGTCAATGATCTATGTTTGTGACTTTAAATTTGAGTTGAATGAATTGCCTTTCATACCTCTATTTTCTAATCCGCATGTTCAGTGATGCGGATATTTACTTTTGTGTTGAGGTGACGAGAAAGAAATCGACTTTTACAAAGGAACCATGATGTTTTGCTATTTGTATAAATTGTTTGGAGAAATGTATTCACTGTTTTGCCAATTACAATTCCGATCTGAGAAATGTATCCAAGTGACTGTGAAAAACGGTGAGACATGAAAATACATCACTGACACAATTGTTCGGATAATTTACAACATACAGTCTGAATGACTAATATGCTGCTGTTCCTGAACACCATCCATCCATCCATCCATTTTCTAATCCGCTCATCCTCATGAGGGTCGTGGGCGTGCTGTAGCCGACCCCACCAGCCATCTTCAGGCAGTAGCCGGGGGACACCTTGAACCGCCTGCCAGCCAATTGCAGGGCACACAAAGACAAACAACCATTCATGCTCACAATCACATGCTCACGGCAATTTAGAATGTTCCATTAACCTGCCATTCTGGAATGTCTATGTGGGACGAAAGCGGGGCACCCAGAGTAATCTCACGCAGGCATAGGGACAACATGCAAACTTCACAGAGGAAGGCCAGAGTCGGAACCGAATCCGGCACCTCCACCGACGTGGTAACCAGGTCCCCACGTGTCGCCCCAAATTGTTTAATGATCGCATAATTGAACAGTACTTTTCCCTCTCCACACGGTTTTAGATTATTCGCCCAAAGTTGGGAATGCTCTTGGTGGGTATGGCATATTTGCAGAAGTTTTGTCACTTGAGAAAAAAAAACAAAAAAACGTTCAGACGCCAAACATGATTTTTCAAAACAATTCACACCAATTGCTAAGAAAGTGTACATTTACCTCTTAGTTTAAGCCTCGTGATCATTGATAGTCCCGATCCTGTGCCTGCTGTCGTGTGGTTCAGTTGGTTTGTTAATGAACAAAGCAGGCCTCATATATTCAGCTACAGATTCACTCTAGTTTAGGAAGACAAATGAAGTGCAGGAATGTGGACCTGCGAGGTGTTTTGTGAGAAAAGTGATGTCATTTGTGGGAGGAACCTTGGTGCATGCACTGTTTAAAGTTTTGAAATGTTCTTGTCATTCAAAATCTCAAGATCAGATTTAAATTCTACAGAGAACAAAACAAGACGATGAAACTTTATGCACAAACAAATGTGACTGTCGAAGATATATCTTTTGTTTTCTCTTCTTATGTGTGTGTCTGTGTGGTCAGGACCGGTGGCCCTGTTTTCCTGCAGTACTATACAATTATAGCGGTCAACAGAGATAAGCACACACAAACCACAAACTTGTACAAACATCATGAGTGAGTCAGTATGCAGAACAGTTGATATACTGTTGGCTAGGGATGGAAGAAAGTAAAAGTGACTGGAAATATCACTTCTTCAACCAAACCACATGACTTTTGTCTGATGGAAGTCCGCTAGCTGAATCCAAACGCAAAATGTGTAACGCCATGGACAGGCGAATATTTCATGATACATGATTCATTTTTGACAATGTTTATTTTCAACAAGCAAAACTATGACAACATTTGAACTATTTTCTTCTCTTCTTTTGTCTACCCCAAGCGGGCACACTGCATATCAGTTTTGACCTCACACATTTACAGACTGCAAATTATCTCCTTTAATGCTGAAAGTGTCTCTCAAACCCTTCAGCGCTTGCTTCTTGGTGATTTTCTTCCACGCCAGTGGAACATTTGCCGGCTTGGCCTCATACTCTTTTGCAAATTGTTTATTGTAGCGTACCAGGACATACTTCCAATAGTCTGATGCTTCCATTGTGGGGTCTGGGGGAATGTGCCAGTCAGGAAAGATGGTTGCGTAGTCTTTGTATTGAACCCACTCTCTCTCTTTTGTGGGGTTTAGAAATGTACAATCACTCTGCACGTCAGTTGTACACAGAGATTCAACGAGGTCTTCTGTGATATTATTCCTGTATCTTCCAAGACCCTGTGGTCGGTGCACAGCCGCATGATGTTTGCTGTGTTCTTTGCCACCTGCTTCGCATGGAACTTTACAAAATGGACACTGCTGTCCACATCCGAACATTCTCTTGAATAGCTCATTCTGTGGTTTGATTGCAAGTTCATTTAGCGTTTCGGTTGTGCTGTCAGTGTTGGAAAATTCATCAAGGAGTGATTCCTTTAATGTAGTCAAGGCTGCAACGAAGCTTTGTATAAATGAATCACACGTGCTTTGGATCTGGAACATACTGCGCTGTTGTGCCTCTTCTGATATGACGATGTCTTGAATCAGACATTTGCGCATTTGGTTAACAAGATTTGGAATGTCTCTGTCATCGTCAGACAACTTTTTTGAGGCCTGCTCCATTGCACTTAATAACTTACAAACTACATCCTCCAATTTCTTCTTCTTCAATTTGCACAATAACCCGTCCTGGTCCATTTTTTGACAGATGTGTTGAAGGATCTGATCCTTCACATATGTTTCATAGGAACAAATGTACTTGACAAAACTGTTGAAGTCATCTTTCAGCAGTAACTCTTTCTGAATGTCGTATTGGAAATACGAGCGTGAACTGTAAGTCATCGAATGACTGCTCGTCAAAATGTCATCGACAATGTCAATTCCCAAAGATCGGTTGATGCAATCCTCAATGGCCGGCTTGATACAAAGCTGGACAAAATTGTTTGCTTTGCGTTGGCAGTGATCGGTCTCTTTGTATAAATCCAGAAAATCAAACAAGTACTGGTGCTTGTACTTTTCAAGCTGAGTTCGGGGGTCATTGTTTGACAGGAATCGTTGGTGCATCTTGAGGAATTCTCTTGTGGCAATGCCACAGATATGAAATTTGAGGTCAATCTCAAACTGAGTATTGGTTTGGTGAGTCTTGTACCCTTGATCAAGCAATTCATCAATCCTCTGCAGCAGATCCCGTATGAAAGAGTCATGGTAGTCACCATTGGACTTCGTTTGATCAACGATAAATTGAATGGACGTCTCGATGGCATTGTCTGCAAACAATTGTAAATCGCCCTTGTACATATGTTGAAATTTCTTCACGATGGAGTCAACGTGGTCGTGTCTGGTCTTAAACAGGCCCATTCCAAATTGCATGAGGCTTTCAATATTTCTGAAGTTCTCATCCACATTCCGATGGGAGACATTTTTCCTCAGTTGGGTAAGAATGTAGGCAGGTATGTCTTGTTCTTTCAATGTGGGTACATTGGCCGTAGTGGCAGCCCACATTTTGTCAAACTCCTCTCTCAGTTGGTCATCAGACAGCCTGACGTCTTTGAAGTCACTCAGAAGGTTCATGACTCTCTCTTCAATCACACCGCGGTACTCTCGTTGGATGTCCTGGGCCTTTTTCAAACCGGCCTTTAGCTCAAGGACTCTGTCCAAATGAGTATTCACTGAATACAGAATATCCTTGGACAGACTTGTGATGCTATTTATGAAGTCCGTTTTGTATTTCTCGATCAAATTGACACGTCTGTCTTTCTTTCGGTAATAATCATAGAGTTTGGCATTTAATTTGCCTTTTTGTACTTCAATTTCCCTGCATAGTTCTGATTTCTTTGATACCACCACTGCGTCCCATGTTTCTAAGTCAGCCTCACTGCTTGCATTTAATATTTCAAATTCTGCTGCTGTCCTCCAGGAGAGGATTTCTTTTCGCATCTCCCATTCCCACTGTGAAAACTCTTTGCACAGGTTGTCATAAGCATGGGCCACAAGTGTGTTTCTGAAACTAAAGATGAAGTTCTCATACTTCACTGATTTCCACAGACTTTTCATCCATTCGAGAAACTCTGGAATCTTTGAGAAGGCGTCACTGCTTTCTTTTACAACTGTCTCCAGAAGATTTTTCTTAAACTCCATGACAGCCTCACTGTAACCGGTGTTCACTGGTGCCATCGGAGGCGTCCCATGCCAAAGTCCCGGGATGTTCCAGTTGTTGTGTTCCAAGTCATAGTCAACCACATCTGTGAACGCTTGAATCAAAGGGTTTCTCTCCATTTCGGCTGCAATTTGTGTCATTTCATTGAGTTGGTCCAACAGATGTTGACGTTCTGTCAAGTTTTTGGCATGAGCTGAGACTCCGGCCACATTTTGATGCACGAAATGACAGATTGGTTTTTTCCCTATTTGTTTCATTCTCATGATGGCATGGACGACAATTTGCAGGACGTCTTTCATTTCGACTGCATTCTCCATTGCAATGTTGATCACGGTGACATCACTCAAGCCAATGACGAAGGTCGCCAGTTGGTTGTCATGCTCGTAGCTGTCTTCTAGTTGTGCAAGCTCAGGAGATTTCAGACCTTCAGTATCAATCAGAAGGATGAAATCGCAACCCAACTCAGTTTGCATATCGTGTCCAACTCTGAGGAATAGCATATAAGCCCCTCTTGTACACCTGCCGCTGCTGACCGGAAAGTGAACGCCAAACATGGTGTTGAGAAGAGTTGATTTTCCAGTACTTTGAACACCAAGCACAGCCAGTACTAACAGCCTACTCTTCCCTCCGACCTTCTTGTGAAGCTCCACGAGAACATCTGTCACCCACTTCTCTGGGATGTTTGACGCATCTCCGTCCAAAAACTCCAATGGATAACCATCCAACAGCATTTCAGCAGCTACAGCGGGCAAATGAACCAATTTCTCCGAGCTATCGTCTGACTGCATGGAAACCTCGTAGTTGAGTCCCATTTCTCTCATGTAATGTTCCACTCCTAAGGAGCTGTCAGACAAATTCTGATCAATCTCCGCAATGAGTTTAGCGTCTTTATTTCTGCATTGCTCTTTGAATTTGTTACGCAGAGCAGTCAATTTTTCACGAGAATGTGTATTGAAGATGAACTTCATCCACTTCAAGAAATAAGTCCTTCTCTCTTTGTCACTCGTTGCTAACGTGTCAATAAAACATTGCATTCCTTTGGGCCGCTTCTGCTTCTTTTGCGCTTCCCAGATTTGTCTTATCTCATCCAGAAGCTGAGCTTTATAATGCTCAACGCCAACAGTGGCAACATCATTTATTCGGCATGCCTTCATCTCCAGTTGTGAAAGCCTTTTCCAATTTTCTCCTTGCAAAGGAAGTTGTTGTTTTTTGTAGTGTGGTATACTTCGGGCACTAATACCCCACATGATCTCTTCTGCAGCTTTTTTCTGCTCGAGGGTTTTGTTTTCATCCACACACAGGCCCAATTCAATCGCTTTTTCGATCATATTTTCAATACTTGTTGTGGTTTTGACATCACGCAGTAAGTTCTTGATAGCTCCACAAAGTCGCTGAGAAAACTCTGCCACATTCACCCGTGAGTCTTTGATTTTAACACTGCTATTTGGTATATCCAATTTTTGCAGTGTTTTCTTGACAGACATCATGTCTTCCTGCCCATTCTCTTTGCGATTAACAACAAAATAGATTTTGGATTTTGCATCTTGAAGAGCCGTCAGAATTTGGTGCTCCTTGTCTTCAATTTTGTCCAAGAATACAAAGATTGCATTGGACACTTCATAAAGAAAAGTAAATTGTGTGAGTGACTCACAAATATTTCCTCGCAAATTGGCAAATGTAACTGGCTCTGGGAATATGTCAAGATTTGCTCTCCCACAAGGAAGGAACCAGCATACCTCCACCAACGTATTTGAAATTTTCCGAGGCCGTGCCCCTCCTTCCATGTCTCTGTGTAAAAACATATTGTGATTCTGCTGGCCGCGACTGAGGATGTGGTTTAAAAAATGAGATTTAGATAAACTGCAATTTTTTAGCCTCACAAAGGAGAAAAATGGAATAGTTGCTTGCACAATGTTGTTCTCGACGAATCCTCTTGTTTGACACAAATCATGTGGACACCACTCTTTCACGATTTCTCTCAGAGCCCACAGCATCAGAGTGCACTGGTTGTTGTTGCAATGGGGCAACAGCAGTGGGACCGAAAACTGACATAAAGACATCTTGAGGGCCATTTCCTGCTGCAAGAAACTGTCAGCACAAAGAAATAGACCTACTATCAGGTCAAGGGGATGAACTGAGTTTGCTGATCCACATGCCGTGTAAATGTCCAGGAGATCAAGACTGTCTTCATGTTCTTCATGGCTGCTTAATATCGGAGTGCAGTACCTGCATCCAGCATTGATTTGGAACAGTTTTCTGAGGAAATAAAATGGTATTTCATCCTCTGATAGGACAACTTTTTCGTATATGCTGCTTTTGTTGACTTCCAGTAGAGATTGAAGAGTGAGTTTGTTCGGATAATACTTCTGCAGCCCAAGGTTGGAGAGGAAGTCGAACAGAACTGTCAAGGAGAAAGAGAAGATGATTTATTAAATTAACCGTTTCAAACACAGATTTGTGTTCTCGTTGGATTGTGCCTGAACTTGAAATGGTGAATGACAAGCATCTCTCTCATAAGCACATCAAGAAGTTAAACCAACATGTCAATATGATTGCAAAACTACAAGCAGACAAAACCCTGCATGCCCCGAGAGTCAGATAGGGTGTTTCACTGGATACTTATATCTAATTGTAGCATTTAGCTGAATTATGCCAATTGCATGCTTGTTGTGTTCTGTGCCCCTCATTGCTCCAAGCTTTAGGTATGACTCCTGCTCTATACAGTAAATATTCTCGATTAAGGAATCATGTTGGCGCTGTCCAATCTTTCCTTATAACATAATTTGCTTATGTGGGAAATTAGCATGTTACATGTCCTTTATGAACATGCAAGTATTTGAACAAAATAAGAGAAGAGATAGAAGAGTGTCAGCTCAGGTGAAGGGAAAAGTTTACAGGGCATTTGTGAGAACCAGCCATGATGTACGGTCTAGAGACACTAGCAGTAGGCAAAAGACAGGAGGCAGAGTTAGAGGTGGCTGAGTTAAAGATGCTGAGATTCTCCTTAGGAGTGACAAGGATGGACAGGATAAAAAATGAGGTCATCAGAGGGACAACTCAGACAGGAAGGTTTCGAGAAAAAGTTAGAGTGTCATGGATCTGTTTGTGACCAACAGGTGGCACTGTGAGGCTCCGCCTGCAGCTGCACACCTGTTGGTCGTTTTGTAATTCGTGCCATTTTAAAAGACTTGATGCCCGTACACTCGACGTCGGGTCATTGTTGCCTTGTGCTACTGTCAGGTTTGTTTGTCATGTTTGTTCCGGTCTTGTTTCGTTTAGTGATAGTTTTTGCTTCAGTCATGGTTTTGTTTGCTACTTTGGATTGTTTTTGTTTTTGTGACTTTGTTTGTTCTGGATTTAGTTTCTGTATTTCAATGCAATTCGTCAAGTTCACCCTGCTCCTCCCTCCTGCCTGCGTTTTGGGGTCCACCACCACCTCGCAAACGTGACAGAATGACCCGACCACCTGGACCCCGCAGGTACAAAGGACTGGTCCCTATTCCACCATGTGCCTGGCGGAGCACATCTGCGGCCGACACCCTTTTCCCCTTCAGGCAGCGCTGGTGATGCGGCTGTCCTGTTTTCGTCTCGTCAAGCCACGTCTACAGTGGGCCGAGGCCCGTCCGCGTCCACGTTGAGCCGAGGCTCGTCACGTGTCTGTTCGAGCTGAGTCACATTCACGTCGATGACGAGCTATGCCACGTCCACGCCCACGTCAGGCCGAGCCCCTGTTCACGTCCGGTTGTCCCATGTCCCCCGCTACGTCGAGCTCCATCCACGTCAGGCCAAGCCCAGCCAAAGGGTTTCCGTCGCTTCTGGTTCCTGTTCTCCGGCGAGGCGAGGGTCGCCGTCGCTTTTGTTCCTGTTCCCTGGCGAGGCGAAGGTCGCCGTCACTTTTGTTCCTGTTCTCCGGCGAGGCGAAGGTCGCCGTCGCTTTTAGTTCCCGTTCCCCCGCGAGGCAAGCCTTTTGGACAACTTTGGGACACCTGGGATCTGTCCCTTGAGGGAGGGGTAATGTCATGTTTCGGTTTGTGACCAACAGGTGGCACTGTGGGGATTTTGCCTGCAGCTGCACACCTGTTGGTCGTTAGGCAATTAGGACTTTAAAAGGACTCCCAGCCCGAGCACTCATTGTCGGGTCATTGTTTGCTTGTTAGCAGCTGTCAGGTTTGTTTGTCATGTGTGTTTCGTTTAGTGATAGTTTTTGCTGCAGTCATGGTTTTGTTTGATACTTTGGATTTGTTTTGGTTGTTAGCACTTTGTCTGTTTAGGATTCAGTTTTCTCTGTTTTATTAAATACAATTCGTCAAGTTCACCCTGCTCCTCCCTCTTGCCTGCTTTTTTGGGGTCCACCACCACCTCGCTACGTGACATAGAGAGGCCAGGCTGAGATGGTTTGGACATGTCCAGAGGAGGGACAGTGGATACATTGGTAGAAGAATGTTAGAGATGAAGCTAGGGTGTTTCAACGGATACTTATATCTAATTGTAGCATTTAGCTGAATTATGCTAATTGCATGCTTGCTGTGTACTGTGCCCATTATTGCTCCAAGCTTTAGGTATAACTCCTGCACTATACAGTAAATATTCTCCAGTAAGTTATTACGTTTGCGCTGTCCAATCTTTCCTTATAACAAAATTTCCATATGTGGGAAATGAGCATGGTACATGTCCTTTATGAACATGCAAGTATGTGAACAAAATACATGTGTAACAACACAAGCAATGAAATACAAAAATATATGCCCCTACCACTGTTTCTAAACCAAAAGCTGTACAGGTAAATGAACAAAATACAGTCTAACAAACTTCGGTCTATTTGCTCTAAAATGAGACGAGTAACAGACCCGGTGGATTTTTCTTTCCACTGTCTCTAACTCGACCTCCCCTCAATTGCCACCCAAGACAGCGTTGCTCAGCTGATGTCATGCAATGAACTTTTAAAGCCAGCCGTGGGACGCTTCGAAGTCCTTGATGGCCATAGTTAGCGCGATGGAACTCGCCTTCTCTCTAATTAGCGCTCCAGTTAGCGTAAGGTTTTTAGCATGATAACAAGTAAAGCATTCTCGGAAACGTTCGTTTCCTCGACTGTCCGTCGAGCAACAAGCAATTTTCTCCGAGCAGCAAATTGGATGCATTCCCTCTTGCAGGTCCTTCTTGGCCAATCGGAGGCCAGGATGATACTCGGTAAGCCAATGGCAGAGCAGCTATGAGTATGTTGCCTTCAGGAAACTCGGAGCTTTGAAAGAAATAAAAAAATCGTTTACTATTCCGGTAAAACTCATGCTCATAGAGTCACTTACATATCGCCATTTTGTATCCAATGAGATTAAATAGTGGCGCAGACAGAATTATTCCGCAGTATCGAGCGGGACCTGCTTGTGTTTGCACCACTGCATGCTTCCGTATGGCTTCCGGGTTCCGGGTCGTGTGAATTTCGTTTTTATGAATTGATCATTAATGTAACACCATAGTCGAAATTTTAATGCATCGGTTTTTATTCTGGGTGAGGGAATTTCCATTTGAAAGAAGTCTGTAGATGGGAATATTCACTGTAAAATGACTGCTATTTTGGTGTGCAATATTGAATACAGTACGATTTTATGTGGTTCCAGACAATAGCCTGGAAAAGTGGACTCCAAGCACTTAATTGCAGTGTTAAACCACGCTAGCTGTGTCAATCTCAGTTTAGTTTAGCAGTTAGCATGGCTTGTAGCTTATTTGCCACCATGAAGGCAATGATTACTGTCTCAGGAGTGGTCAGTATCGTCAGTACACTCAGCAGATACTTCCTCGCTTCCTTTTGATTCGTTTTGACCACTATTGGAAGCTGGCTCTTTTGTACACCTCTTGGTCCAACAGACCGCAATGATATATGTTTTCACCATGTGCTGTGTGTCTGTCTGCTTGTGCTTTGCTTCATGGCCTAGAAGAGCAATTCTTAATGCTTACCTGAATGAGTAGCCAGCTTTTTCAAGTTTTCAATAAAGTTAAAAAATATAATTTTAAAAAAGAAGTGCCGCAATTTCCGGACTATCAGATGCTACTTTTGTCACACGCTTTCAACCCTGTGGGTTATTTATTGATGCGGCCTGTTTAAAGATTAAAGTCCGCCAGCGAGCGCACGAGCAGAAAAGGTAACAGTGAGACGCTGTCACGTGTCACAGTGAAAAGAACCGGCCACGAGAGGGCGCATTACACCTGTGTTTGAGTTGGGCTGCAATCCGAAAGCTGTCTGGCCAGTTCTATGACAGACTTGACCGAACACAAAATCATTTTTTATGAAGGCTTTATTCACGACTGAACATAGAAACAGTTAAATCAGCACCTCCAAATCTGAAACCATGGTCCTCAGTCGGAAAAGGGTGGAGTGCCCTCTCCGGGTCGGGGAGGAGATCTTGCCCCAAGTGGAGGAGTTTAAGTATCTTGGGGTCTTGTTCACGAGTGAGGGAAGGAGGGAGCGAGAGATCGACAGGCGGATCGGTGCAGCGTCTGCTGTGATGCAGACGTTGTATCGGTCTGTCGTAGTAAAGAAGGAGCTGAGCCAAAAGGCGAAGCTCTCAATTTACCGGTCGATCTATGTTCCAACCCTCATCTATGGTCACGAGCTATGGGTCGTGACCGAAAGAACGAGATCCCGGATACAAGCGGCCGAAATGAGTTTTGTCCGCAGGGTGTCCGGGCTCTCCCTTAGAGATAAGGTGAGAAGCTCGGTCATCCGGGAGGGACTCAGAGTCGAGCCGCTTCTCCTCCACATCGAGAGGAGCCAGATGAGGTGGCTCGGGCATCTGATTAGGATGCCTCCTAAACGCCTCCCTGGTGCGGTGTTCCGGGCATGTCCCACCGGGAGGAGACCCCAAGGACGACCCAGAGAGACTATGTCATCCAGTTTCCACGAAGCTTATATCGAGGCGTGCATCATTTCGGCAAAACCCGGAAATAAATCACATGAACGCTTTAGGAGTGGTCTGACGTTTGGCACGCCTTGCAAACACAGTACAGACTACGATACAAATAGGTTGCAAAACGCAATTGCGATCGGCTGTTATGTCACATTTTGTGAATTTGGGGCTCCTGTACTTGTTACACCTGTTTACAACAGTGAAACTTGTGCAATCTTTTTTCGAGCCTTGTCCCTTGCTTGCGATGGAACCTGCACGAAAAAGGCGATCCTCCCCTGTATGGGAACATTTTCATTTGATTGCGTCCAATAAGGTAAGGGAGAAAAACTAGATTAATATAAATTAGTGATGTCAAACGATTAAAATATTTAATCGTGATTAAAAACGCAACTGTCATAATGAACTGATAATTAACTCATAATTCATCGTGATTACTCACGTAATTTTTTGTCCTATTTTTTTCCGTTTTAATGCTGTCATCAACATGGAATCATGGATCAGTTTTCTATGTGGAAAATGCAAATATTTACTGAAACAACAATTTCGACTTTCAATTTTACATGAACCCCCTCCGTGAGCCGTCACCTTACCGTGGTGGAAGGGTTTGTGTGTCCCAATGATCCTAGGAGCTAAGTTGCCTGGGGCTTTATGCCCCTGGCAGGGTCACCCATGGCAAACAGGTCCTAGGTGAGGGACCAGACAAAGCATGGCTCACAAAACCCCTTATGATGACTAAAATAATTGGAACCAAGTTTCCCTTGCCCGGACGTGGGTCACCGGGGCCCCCCTCTGGGGGTGGGGCTCGTTGGCGAGTGCCTGGTGGCCGGGCCTGCTCCCATGGGGCCCGGCCGGGCTCAGCCCGAAGAGGCAACGTGGGTCCCCCTTCTCATGGGCTCACCACCCATGGGAGGGGTGCAGAAGCTAGCTCTAGGGACATGGAACGTCACCTCTCTTACAGGGAAGGAACCCGAGCTGGTGTGCGAGGTAGAAAAGGTAGAAAAGTTCCGACTGGATATAGTCGGACTTACCTCCACACACAGCCTGGGTTCTGGTACCAGCTCTCTCGAGAGGGGTTGGACTCTCTTCCACTCTGAAGTTGCCCACGGGGAGAGGCGCAAAGCAGGTGTGGGCATGCTCATTGCCCCCCGGCTCAGTGCCTGTACATTGGGGTTCACACCGGTAGACGAGAGGGTTGCCTCCCTCCGCCTGCAAGTGGGGGGACGGGTCCTGACTGTTGTTTGTGCGTACGCACCCGACAGCAGTTCAGCGTACCCACCCTTTTTGGAGTCCTTGGAGGGTGTGCTGAAGAGTACTCCTGCTGGGGACTCCCTTGTTCTGCTGGGGGACTTCAATGCTCACGTGGGCAACGACAGTGAGACCTGGAGGGGCGTGATTGGGAGGAACGGCCCCCCCGATCTGAACTCGAGTGGTGTTTCGTTATTGGACTTCTGTGCTCGTCACGGATTGTCCATAACGAACACCTTGTTCAAACATAAGGGTGTCCATATGTGCACTTGGCACCAGGACACCCTTGGCCGCAGTTCGATGATTGACTTCGTGGTTGTATCATCGGATTTGCGGTCGCATGTCTTGGACACTCGGGCGAAGAGAGGGGCGGAGCTGTCAACTGATCACCACCTGGTGGTGAGTCGACTCTGATGGTGGGGGAAGATGCCAGTCCGACCTGGCAGACCCAAACGTATTGTGAGGGTTTGTTGGGAGCGTCTGGCGGAATCCCCTGTCAGAAGGAGTTTCAACTCCCACCTCCGACAGAGCTTTTCCCATGTCCCGGGGGAGGCGGGGGGCATTGAGTCCGAATGGACCATGTTCCGTGCCTCTATTGTTGAGGCGGCCAATCTGAGTTGTGGCCGTAAGGTGGTTGGTGCCTGTCGTGGCGGCAACCCCCGTACTCGCTGGTGGACACCAGCAGTAAGGGATGCCGTCAAGCTGAAGAAGGAGTCCTATCGGGCCTTTATGGCCTGTGGGACACCAGAGGCAGCTGACGGGTATCGACTGGCCAAGCGGAATGCAGCTTCGGTGGTCGCCAAGGCAAAAACCCGGGCGTGGGAAGAGTTCGGTGAGGCCATGGAAGCCGACTTCCGGACGGCTTCGAGGAAATTCTGGTCCACCATCCGACGTCTCAGGAGGGGGAAACAGTGCACCACTAACACTGTGTACAGTGGGGATGGGGCACTGTTGACATCGACTCGGGACGTTGTGAGCCGGTGGGCGGAGTACTTCGAAGACCTCCTCAACTCCACCAGCACGCCTTCCTTGGAGGAAGCAGAGTCTGGGGACTCTGAGGTGGGCTCTCCTATCTCTGTGGTCGAAGTCACCGATGTGGTTAAAAAGCTCCTCGGTGGCAAGGCCCCAGGGGTGGATGAGATCCGCCCGGAGTTCCTCAAGGCTCTGGATGTTGTGGGGCTGTCCTGGTTGACACGCCTCTGCAACATCGCATGGTCAGCGGGGAGAGTGCCTCTGGATTGGCAGACCGGGGTGGTGGTCCCTCTTTTTAAAAAGGGGGACCGTAGGGTGTGTTCCAACTACAGAGGGATCACACTCCTCATCCTCCCTGGTAAAGTCTATTCAGGGGTGCTGGAGAGGAGGGTCCATCAGGAAGTCGAGCCTCAGATTGAGGAGGAGCAGTGTGGTTTTCGTCCCGGCCGTAGAACAGTTGACCAGCTCTACACCCTTAGCAGGGTCCTCGAGGGTATGTGGGAATTCGCCCAACATGTGTTTTGTGGACTTGGAGAAGGCGTTTCACCGTGTCCCTTGGGGAGTTCTGTGGGGGGTGCTTCGGGAGTATGGGGTACCGAGCCCATTGATACGGGCTGTTCGGTCTCCATACTGCCGATGTCAGAGTTTGGTTCGCATTGCCGGCAATAAGTCGTTTTCAGTGAGGGTTGGACTCCGCCAAGGCCCTTTGTCACCGATTCTGTTCATTACCTTTATGGACAGAATTTCTCGGCACAGTCGAAGCGTTGAGGGGGTCCGTTTTGGTAGCCTCAGTATTGCATCTCTGCTTTTTGCAGATGATGTGGTACTGTTGGCTCCTTCAAGCAGGGCTCTCCAATTCTCACTGGAGCGTTTCGCAGCCGAGTGTGAAGCGGTTGGGATGAAAATTAGCACCTCCAAATCTGAAACCATGGTCCTCAGTCGGAAAAGGGTGGAGTGCCCACTCCGGGTCGGGGAGGAGATCTTGCCCCAAGTGGAGGAGTTTAAGTATCTTGGGGTCTTGTTCACGAGTGAGGGAAGGAGGGAGCGGGAGATCGACAGGCGGATCGGTGCAGCGTCTGCTGTAATGCGGACGTTGTATCGGTCCGTCGTGGTAAAGAAGGAGCTGAGCCAAAGGGCAAAGCTCTCAATTTACCAGTCGATCTACGTTCCAACCCTCATCTATGGTCACGAGCTATGGGTCGTGACCGAAAGAACGAGATCCCGGATACAAGCGGCCGAAATGAGTTTTCTCCGCAGGGTGTCTGGGCTCTCCCTTAGAGATAAGGTGAGAAGCTCAGTCATTCGGGAGGGGCTCAGAGTCGAGCCACTTCTCCTCCACATCGAGAGGAGCCAGATGAGGTGGCTCGGGCATCTGATTAGGATGCCTCCTGAACGCCTCCCTGGTGAGGTGTTCCGGGCATGTCCCCGAGGACGACCCAGGACACGCTGGAGAGACTATGTCACCCAGCTGGCCTGGGAACGCCTGGGGATCCCCCGGGAAGAGCTGGAAGAAGTAGCTAGGGAGAGGGAAGTCTGGGCTTCCCTGCTAAAGCTGCTGCCCCCGCGACCCGGCCCCGGATAAGCGGTAGAAGATGGATGGATGGATGGATGAATTTTACATGAACATTTTTCACTTGGAGCAGTTATTCACACATAATCTCGCACACAATATTAATGTCTGTCAACAACAGTGAAAAAAATATTTTGCCACACAACGGCTCCTTTACCAGCTCTTTTTAGGGAATCAAAACAGAGCAATATAAAATTATAAAGTGCACATCTAAGGTAAACTAGTACTCAGCCTATAGTGGATTTAAGCCATGGTTGCATACTTCGTTTTTCTCAAGTTTGCTTTAAACACAGCAGTCAGGCTCTGTTGATTCTGTTGGTCCTTCTTTCGCAGAAGTCTCTCTATGGTTTTGTGTAGATATCATTTCGGATGACTTGGTTCGAGGCACAACACTGAAGACATTTTATTTTCAGTGTGGTCACTACCACTGCACTGCTGAACTCTCGACGTACCTCAGCGCACCGTCGCTGTCAGACGAACACAGAGAAGCTCCACCCCCACTATTTATATCGACACAGAACACGGTAACCTTCCACACAAAATAGTTCCAAACATGTAACAATCGTGTCAGTGGCATACATCGTACTCAACAGAATGCCTGCTCTTTATTCACCAGAGGCTCATCAACCTAGTCTCTTATTTCTCTCCCGAAACAGTGTCTTCTCCCGCTTGGTGTACCTTAGCCTTCTCCGCTACGTACAATTTCTGTACATAGCTTGTAAATGAGGCGCTCACTGGCAATCCGTAGTGGAGTCGTTAGATGCAATGCGAATGATTTCAGCTTGAGTCTAGCTGTGGACAATGTTGACAGACTTGCAAGCAGTAGCCATACATTTAGCTATGGCTTCAGCAAATTTGTTCTTTGTCGTGTTATCTGGCAAAACAGACATGGGCGTGGACCTGTGCGGCGCGCTTGTTGTTTTGTTTCCAGTTTATTTATAGAGCAACGTAACAGCCGATGTGACGTATTGCCACATTAGTCTTGCGATAAAAAATTTAATCACGTTAAAATTGATTTAAATTAATGCAGATAATAACGCACTAAACTGACAGCACGAATATAAATGTGACAATGCAGCTTTTCACTTGTTCTTGTGTCTAACTTTTGTTATTTCACAGCTGAAGTGTCTTTTGTGTGCAAGGGAACTTGTGTACAACAATAACACCTCGTCTATGTTGAGGCATGTGCCTTGTGAAAGAATATTTTCTAAAGCTGGTGAAATATTGTCCAAAAAAAGAAACCGTTTAAAGCCAGCAACTGTGGGAAAGCTATTATTTCGAAATAAAAATGAATAACAAATTATCCTTAGCACTTGTTGTATTTTGTTCACATACTAAATTACTAACACAAGCACATTCATATCTTTGTCTTAAGCAAATAGCCATTGAATTCTTAACACTGTTGACCTCTTGGGCTTCAAGACCACTTGATGGTGCCATAGAGTAAATGAAGCACCATGAAGCACCAAACCAATTGGCTGCAAAGCTTCATTGCTTCATGAGGCTTCATTTGGCCATCCCGACTGAATATGCACAGCTCAGCGTTCGTCTCACTTCACTTCCTGGTCCAAGCCTCACGAGATTTCCCACAAGATAATCCAACGCTCCCTTTAAAGGAACAGTGCTACATTTATGAAACGAGGCAGCATTCACGACAACAGTCATAGTATTGTTCACCTGGTTACATATGCCAAAAGAAAACCTCCTGAAAGACATTGTTGTTAAAGTTGACACGAAAGCGTGGATGGCAGAAAGCCTAATGAAGGAATGGTTGACCGAGTGTAACAGGAAGCGAGGATTTTTTTTTCTTTTTCTTCATTTCATTTTAAAACAAAGCATTACTCGACAGGGAACGGTACCTTTTTAGTGTGCATTATTTGTAAAGAAAAGTTAAGGTATGTTCTTAAACGTTGAAACCTCATTCTGTGTTGAGTTTAGCTTTCGAGTCAGCAAACTTTGTTCCATTCCTCTTTCTGAACTCCATCGACAGCTTGCTCATTTTTTCTTTCAGTTGCACTCAAATTGAGTTCACCCCAAAGCCCTATTGCCCTCTTCTCATAATTAGACAGGTAAAATATTTTCTTGTCTATATTGTAACCTGGTGAACCATACTTTGATATTGTCGCGGGAGCTGTCTTGACAGCACTGTCTCTTGAAAAGTAATGCTGGATCAAAACACGCGGGAACTGGTGGGTCCTGCAAACGGCTGTACAGCGTAAGTGTTCGCAGTGTGACAAGGTGTGAATCTGTTCTTTTTTTTAAACTGTGAAATTATATGAAGTGGTTTATGTGTCTTTAGAGGGGAGATCATTTATGTTTTTCCGCGCGTTTCGTGTCCACCCAACACGCCGGAACGTATTGAGTAAGTGTGTACACCTCTCAAAACACTGGGCTGTAATGATTATTCGAGTTTAATGGAGTATGGTGGCTATGAAATAATGTATTTTTATTTTTGTTCTCCTCTCAAGCTTGCCACTACTGTTGTTTATTGTTGTGTAATTTTCTTTAATCTGTTAGAAGATCTCTTATCCCTTTTTTTTTTTAACTCTTAAAATTCAGTTAACCTCTCAGTCTTTCATCTTAATGCTGTACACATTTTTATTGTTCAGTCGGGAATAAAGCCCACGTAAAAATTCTTTTGTGTTCAGTACAGTCTTTCCAAAGACCCGGCTACATATACTTTTAAAAATGAATGTACCTGTTGGGTTTTGTCCTTCAGTGCTCACGGCAGCCATGTTTTGGGATCCTCTGATGGCTTGTCTTGTCAACCTAGAGGCAGTATCATCGTTAGGTCTCTCTCCTGTGTTTTTTTTTAACACCCACTTTAACACCCAGAATTGAATTGTCTTTTTTTTTTTTAATCACTTCAACACCCAAAATATATCCATCCATCCTTCCATTTCCTGATCCGCTTTAAGATTTGTTTTTCATCATCCGCATCGCCAAATTTCTCTTACCTTGCATGTCAGCCTCCAGCATTCTGAAGCTGACCGTGCCACCGTGCCACCGTATTTAAGGGCAGTTAACAGAAACAGAAAGCATTTGAGAAACCTGAAAAGCAGGTCTCTGTTGAATTGTTTTCGCTCCTTCTTTGGCTGTTTGCGTTACACAGGAAGGTACTGTGAAGAACTTAAATATTTGATGTTAGCTGATTTGATCCAATTGTATTATCTTGGTCAGTTATAAAACCTTTAATTGATGTTAAGTCATTTCAGTATTTTGTTTGATATAATGCCATTGTGTGGAAGTGGTTGACAAGAAATAGCAAAGTCAACACTTTTTTTGTTGTTAGTATGACAGTGTGGACTGATTCCTTTTGGACTGGTCCTAAAAACACCCCAGCAACTATACTGCACCATGGCCTGATCATGGCTTGATGCAATATAGTTGCTGAATATGTTTTCAGGACCAGTACATATGTTTTTCTGGTCCATGAGGCAAGTAAGTTGATGTGAAGGACAACAGATTGTTTTTGTTTTCATAGCACGATGTTCCTCAATGGAACTATGTGCAACTGCAGTATGTAGCTCTTCCACATTCCTCTTTGTCATCAAGTTCTCTGAAATCACAACAGCATCACTGATTATATCTGCAATTATTGCCAAAAGAACATCAAAACGCCAAGGGATTGTATCAGATGTAGAAGCATCATACATATCCCTGGAATAGAATTTTATTTTCACTTTCATCTTAAACCACTGTACCAAATTGCTACTAAGCTTCTTCCTACTATCAGTCAAAAAGTCAGAATGCTCACTTTAAAGTCAGAATTCTGAGAATAAAGTCAGAATTCTGCGATAATTTTTATTTTCTTTCATTTACCCTAATCCTCTTTCCTTTCCATTTTAACCCTCAGTATGTCCCGATACGAACAGTGAAGAAAAATGCTATCCAAATTCTGTGGTTGGAGTTAGTGGCTGTAGAATTTATCACGTGTTTATAGTATGCCTCAGCACATCTTTCGATTAGGACGTGGGAGCAAAGTTCATTTTTTTTCCACCATCGGAATTGGGTGAGTAATACGTGCTCTATGTTGGTGGTGGTGTGATTAATTTTCTGTTTTTTAACATTCACATAAATTGTAGGATGATGTAGTGTACTGCTGTGTTAATGGCATACAGTAGATGGCGCTAGGATCACATTTATAAGCAATGTGATATTTGACTTTGAATGAAGCTGAAGCTGATTGCTGATGGGTGGACATGGCCAAGAGATAAAGATGCCCCCCTGCTACCATTGGAACCACTGTTCAAGACCATTAGAAACACTGTTCAAGACCATTCACCATCCATTTCCCAGTTTCCCAGACACGCTGTTTTGGTGTCCTTGGGGAAGAGACTGATACACTTAACTGATCCCCAGGTACTAGTAGCCCACTAGTCCAGTGTGTGCCACAAACATTGCTTTGATTGTGCGTTTGCCGCGTCCACTTTTGTGTTCAAATGTAGAGTTTGAATTTCATGTATTTGGCGAAAAAAGATTATTCTAATTCACTTGTTACACTTTTCTCTCTACTTGTATGGGTTAAAACAGGGAACAACAACAATGCAACCACAGACACTGAGCATACACTAATGTACTTTGCCATTCTGAATAGTGGGATACAGCATTTTTCTTGATACATTCAGCAAAAATAACAACACAAAGGTCTGTACTACATCTATGTAACACTATGCATGTGCCTTATACTGCTAGATTAAGAATTAAATCTCACATGACAATTATTTACCAAAAGTAACGATAATATCACAGTTCAGCAAAGTGAATAAGTAATTTGAAGTATATTGTGAAAAAACATCTATAGTTGATCATGGCATATTTTAAACACTATGCATCATAATCATTCTCTTCCGTTTGTCTTAGGTTGAGCAAGCTTTAGCGGGGAAGTCCAGACACCCCTCTTCCTCACCACTTCCTCCAGCTCCTGCTGGGGGATCCCAAGACAGCCAGGAGACATCATCTCTCCAGTGTCACCTGGTTCATCCTCGGGTCCAACTTGCAGCGGGACATGCCAGCAACACCTCACCAAGGAGGCATCCAGGTAGCATCCTAGCAAGATGCCTATACAGAGGAGCAGTGGATCAACTCTGAGCCCGTGCAATGACCGAGCTTCTCATCTTATCTCAAAGGGAGAGCCCGGACACCCTGCCGATGAAACTCATTTTGGCCGCTCGTATGTGGGATTTTATTCTTTCAGTCACGACCCACAGCTTATGACCATAAGTGAGGATAGGAACGTCGATAGACCGGTAAATTGAGAGCTTTGCCTTCCAGCTCAGCTCCCTCTTCACCACGACAGACCGTTCCAGAGGCTGCCTCACTGTAAGCGCCGCACTGATCCGCCCGTCAATCTCCTATTCCATCTTCCCCTCCCATTTGAACAAGGCCCCAAGATACTTTTCTCCTCATTTGAGGCAGGATTTTATCCACCAACTGGAGAGGGCACTCCACCCTTTTCTGACTGAGGACCATGGTCTCAGATTTGGAGGGGCTGATTGTCATCCTAACCACTTCTTTTTTTTTTCAATTCTTTTTTTATTATGCATTCACAGGTCCATACAGTCAATGAAAACAAAGCATACAATTCTTTTGCACAGCTGCTCTAGCACTAGAGTAACTTAATTTAAAATGACCAGGACTGAATAAGCCATACATAACGTGTAAGGACCTATAAGGAGTATAACTATAATCACCCTTTTTCGAATTTTTTTTAATACAATAATCAAATGTAAAAAACAACAACAACAACAACAACAAAAAACAACAACAGCAACAAACAAACAAACAAAAACGCAGTGGGGTAAATTTCTGACTCATTACGCTTTCTATTATAGGAACTCTAAAATACAGACTCAAGTAAAAGAGTAGAAAGAGTAGAGGGGGGCCACAGAAGTCAACTCTAAACAAATGATGGTCGCATTGGCGTAATATACTTTATCCATCTTTCCCATCTATTCAAAAAAGTTTCCTGTTTCATTCTCAAAGTAAACGTAATCCTCTCCATTTTAAACATATCGTAGATTATGTCGATCCATTCTTCAACCGTAGGTTTTTCTGGTTTTAACCACTTTCTCGTAATGGCTTTTCTGCTAGCGGCAGTTAGGATCTGAAATAAATATTTAACATTATTAGAAACATTTTCTGATTCAATGGCCCCGAAGTATAACGACTCAAATTTAAATTGGATGTCACTCTGAAAAACACTCTGGAGAACCCTATGTACCTCCCGCCAAAACGGCACCAGTGATGTACAGCTCCAGAATATATGAAAATGGTTTGCTTCCAGGCAACCACATTGCCGCCAACATGCAGAAGAATTAGTGTAATGCTTCTTTTGAGCTGGGGTGACAAAAAATCTTATCAGCGTTTTCCAGCAAAACTCTCGCCAAACACGTGAGCTTGAAGTTTTCCATTGTATCTCACAGAGATTTTCCCAAACTTCTTCCTTTAAGACCAATTTACCTTCCCGCTCCCATTTTTGTTTTATGTGCAGTGAGCTTTGCTTTATTTGTTGTAGCCCCTTGTAAATTTTTGAGATGAGTTTCTGGTTAGAGCCGTTACTATAAGCATCCATAAACACTTTTAACAGAATATTATCCCATCCCGAGTGTGCACATCCCCTCTGTATTTGGTTAATATAATGCCTGAGCTGTAGATATCTGTAAAAATCGTCCCTCTTCAAACCAAACTGCTTCTTCAGATTTTGGAAACTATTCATTGTCCCTTTATGAAAAAATGTGCAGTATGCTGTTAAACGTTGTGCTCCCCATCCTCCAAATCTTGCGTCCCACTTTTTAGGTAAAAAATCGGGATCAGATGTAACCCATCTCAAGATCTTCACCTCTTCTTTCAAACGATTTTGAGCTACTACCTTGTACCACGTCTTGAGTGACAAGCAGATCCAGGGGTTGCCTAACGCCTTCACATTATTCATTAGGCCCTTGTCTCCAATTGCCGATTGTAGTGGAAATTCTGTTGTTAATGCACTTTCAATGTCCTTCCACCTGGCATAGTATTTTGGGTTGCACAAACAAATCAATGGCCTTAACTGAGCCGCAATATAGTAATCTTTTAAACATGGAAGGGCTACCCCCACCCCTTTGTTTTTTGCCAATTGTAAATTCTAATATCTAATTCTTGGTTTTCGTCCCTGCCATATGAATCTCGAAATTAGTCTGTCCCACTCTTGAAATTGTTGGTCAGGTATATCTCATGGAAGAGATTGGAAGAGGTATAATAGTTTCGGAAGGATGACCATTTTGACAGATTCCACACGCGAACCAAAATCCAGACAGGGTATAAGATCCCATCTCCTTATGTCTTCCTTAATATTTTTGTTCAGGGGGAGATAATTAAGTGAGAACAATTTTGTCAAATCGAGTGGAATACTTACCCCTAAGTAACTGATTGATTCCGATTCCCATTTCAAATTGTATTTATTTCTCGCAACTACAGAGGGGCTATGATTGAAACAGAGAATTTGTGTTTTCGAAATATTAAGTTTATAACCAGAAAATGATCCATAATGTTCCAGGAGGACAAATAACCGAGCCAGAGAATAATCGGGGTTGGATAAGTACACCAATAAGTCATCAGCAAATAGCGAGATAACTTGTTCTCCCCCATTCATCACTATTCCTTTAATATTGTCGTCCTGTGTGATCCATTGGCTCAGGGGTTCAATAAAGATTGCAAACAAACGGGACTGAGTGGACAGCCCTGTCTTGTTCCTCGTTCTAGTAGAAAGGGATTAGACAGAGCTCCATTAATTTTAATTCTTGCCATTGGACTGTCATAGAGGGTTTGTATTATTTTAATACAATTATTATCAAATCCAAATCTATCCAAAACTTTATATAAAAAGGACCAATTCACACAATCAAATTCTTTTTCTGCGTCTAGCCCCACCAGTATCGCCTCCAGATTATGTTTTTTTATATGGTTTATTACGTGTAAGGTCCTTCTGATACTATCTTGAGTTTGTCTTTCTCGTATAAAACCCGTCTGGTCAAGGCTAATTATTTGTGGTAACAATCCCTCTAGGCGTTTGCAGAGTATATAGGTAAATATTTTATAGTCCTGATTCAACATGCTTATTGGTCTAAAATTACCACAATCAGACCTATTTTTCCCGTCCTTCGGGATTAGTGATATCACTGCTTCCCTCCAAGAGGGAGGTATGCTGTGCCCTTTAAGTACCCAGTTGAAGGTGGAATGCAACACAGGGACCAAGGAACTTGCCATGGCTCTGTACCACTCTGAGGAGAATCCGTCCGGGCCTGGCGTTTTATTGGGTTTAAGATGTGATATGGCTGAGCGGATTTCTTTCTCTGTTATTTCAGCTATCAAATTCTTCACTGTTCAATTTAGGCAGAGTAATGTTTCGGAAAAAACCTTCCATTTTGTCTCCATCAATTTGAGGTTGAGAATACAATTTTTTATAAAATTTTTCAAAACAATCTTGTATTTCTTCTAATTTATAATGTACAGTATTGGTAACACTCTAAATTGTCCTTAGGTATGAGTGTGAGCGTGGATGGTTGTTCGTCTCTGTGTGCCCTGCGATTGGCTGGCAATCAATTCAGGGTGTCCCCCGCCTACTGCCCGAAGACAGCTGGGATAGGCTCCGGCACCCCCCGCGACCCTAGTGAGGATAAAGCGGTTCGGAAAATGGATGGATGGACAGTATTGGTAACATGATTCTTTATTTTATGAATTGAATTCTCTGCTTGTTGTTTTTTCAACCTGTAAGCTAATAGTTTGCTGGCTTTCCCTCCCCCTTCATAATATTTCCGTTTTGTAAAAATTAACTTTTTCAATATATCTTTGGTAAGGATCTCATTTATTTTATTCCTTGTTTTGTTAAGTTGTTCTCTAATTTTTGGATTGATTGTATCTTTGTGGTTTTGTTCTAATTTTTTTAATTCGCCCTCCAATTGCACTAGTTCTTTTTGCCTCACTCTCTTTAGATGAGCACTGTAACCAATCAATTTACCTCGAAGTACCGCTTTACATGCATCCCATAATATTGGAGGGGAAACTTCGCCATTGTCGTTCTGTTCCAAGTATTCTGCAACATCTTTTCCAATTTGTTCCTTCATATGATTTAGAACAGAAGTATTTAACCTCCACGTGGTGTTTCTACGAAGCTGTTCCAGATTTAGTTCTAGATAAATGGGACTATGGTCTGAAAGGTCTATGTTCCCCATGTTGCAGCCACCAACCCGATTTAGATCTTTAGCGAGAGTAAAAAAATAGTCAATCCTTGAGTATGCCAAATGAGGATTGGAAAAGAAAGTGTAGTCTCTTTTTAAAGGATTTAATTCTCTCCAGATATCTATTAGACCAATTTCTTTCATGGCAATGTTTATTTTTTTGTGAATCAATTTGGGTTGGGCTGAATGCGGATTTGAGGAGTCCAGTTTTGGATTCAGTCTAATATTAAAATCCCCAGATTAGAACCCCCTGAGTTTCCGCTGTTATCAAATCGAATATCTGTTTGAAAAACTTCCAATCTGAGTTAGGGGGGGCATAAATATTGAATAGAGTGACCAATGAGCCTGCTAAATTTCCCCTCACTAATATAAATCTTCCCTCCGTGTCTTTTTTTTCCAAAGACGGGTTCAAAACTGGTCTTATTGGAAATCAATATTGCCACCCCCCTCCTATGCCCATCCTGATAAGAAGATGAATACTGATGTCTGAAACCCAGTCGTGTTATTTTAGCATGCTCGGTACCCGAAAGGTGTGTTTCTTGTAAGAAAGCCACCTCCACTCTGTCCTTTTTCAATTTTGTTAAAACCTTGCTCCTCTTAATGGGGTTGACAAGGCCATTCACATTATAAGTTACTATTTTAACTGCCTGCATCCAGTGCGTAATATATGAGGAAAGAAAAATGATCCAAACCAAAAACCCGCCACCCTCGTGTCCAAAAGCGACTACAGTATATGAGTCATATGTTACCCCTCACGGACTGCAAAGAACAGCAGTATAGAACAATGAAAACTGGCACAACACATAAAGCACAATAAGAACAATAAGGATAGAAAAAAAGACTTCCAACTGTGGGGTCCTGGTATTGACCCTGATGAAGCCCTGATGGTAAAAGGGCTTAAAGGAAAAGCCTCCCCACCCGTCGGGTGAAGGAGGGCCTTCTTGCATGGTACTCTCCCTGTCACCGCCACTTATAGAGAACAGCAAGAACCCGACATTTGCCTTATGATCCAAAATTTAAAGCCTATACTGTATAATGCTTCTTAATTTAACAGAGCTTTTTAATGCATTAATTTCTCCCTCCTCTGGGATTCTCCAAAGAGAGAGAGAGAGAGAAGAGAAAAAGAAGGGCATAATAATAATAATAAATGTGAGGAAAATAAAGTCTCATCAAGCTTGCCTGTTAAACTCTGAATAGCAGTAGATTTCAAATCACTCACAGTCACCCTGGGGTCTGGCGTTTAAAAGCCTGAAGTTTTCCTTTAAAGTCAGAATATCTCCCCGCTTTGGCCCGGTTCCCCGGTGTCTTGACGGTGCGCCATGAGAAGCGTTGAATCCGCTCCACGAGCGAGTCTGGTTGTTTGATTACCGACACCGGGAATCCCCTCTTCGCCATATCCTCCGTCGCCTCCCCCGCCGATTCGTACACCACAGTTCCCTCCTGATAGTAGACTCTGAACCTGGCGGGGAACGGCGTCTGGAAGCGGATCTTCCTCTCCTTCAGAACTGCTTTTGCCTCGGCATATTCTCTTCGTTTTTTTTAAGACGTCCGGCGCGTAGTCGTGATCCAAATTGACCCGCTTTCCGAGGTGCTCAAAACCTCTCTTATGCCAGGCTGATCGCAGCAGCTCTTCTTTCATCCTGTAGCTGGACAACTTAGCAACTATGGATCTCGGTGATGCATCTCCCGGCGGCTTTGGCATCAGGGCGCGGTGAGCTCTTTCGACACGTAGTTCAACTCCGGCCACAGTTGAACTACGTTGAGTTGAGCTCTAAACCCTCCCGCAGCAGGCTCTCCACGTACTCGACCATCGATGGAGAATTATCCTCTGCGCCCTCTTTAACACCATGGATCCTGATCTTTTCACGTCTAGAGCGGCCCTCTAGATCCGTTAGCTTAGCATCCCGGTGTATCTGGAGGTGCAGCAGCTCCTGTATCGTGTCCTCCGCCACCTGTAGCTGTGTTTCAGTCTCGTTAATCCTTTTCTCCGCCTCTTCGATCCTTGCACTTGTCTTGTTAATTTCCTCCCGAATCACATTCAGCTGCTGACTGTTATCTTCTCTGAAATCTCTCAGTTCTTTCAGTATCAGACCCAGATTCGCACTCTCTCTTTTGCCCACTTCAGGGTGTGTTCGCGTGTCCGCGTCATCCTCCATTACGCTGCTAGCCGAGGAAGTTTGGCTAGCTCCATCTCCGTTGAAAAACTCTGTCTGCATTGTCCTCTTACTTTTCTTCATAGGCATTCTCAAGACCCACTAGCTTGAACAAAAGTATAAATAGTATGTATGTACATATATTTTTTTAATATTCGGGTTTCAGTGGGTTATTTTGACTCAAATTGTCGGGAGCTCGTTCTCTACGCCGCCATTCCCTGACTCGTCAAACCGGCCATCCTAACCACTTCATACTCTCACCTCTCCAGTGAGATCACGGCATGAAGAAACCAACAGTATCACATCATCTGCAAAAAGCAGATATGTGATACTAAGGCCACCAAACCAAACTCCCTCAATGCGTTGGCTGCACCAAGAAATTCTGTCCATAAAGGTTAGAACAGAATTGAGTCCAACCCTAACTAGAAACAAATTTGACTTTTGCTATCTGTAAGGCAACTCTGTCACCGGTTTACAGGGATTAAACAACCCATACAAGCACATCCAGTACTCCCATGCACCTTTGAGGACCCTGTCGAGGGTGTAGAGTGTGTCCATTGTTCCACAGTCAGGACGAAAAGCACTCTTTCAATCCATTTTGAAATGGCTCCTTTCATCACGCTTAAAATTGGTGCCTGAGAGGCGCAGTCCTTGACATGGTGGATGCAGAAAATTATTTGTTGGAATCCATGCAAGTGGTCCAAGTGCGCAAAGGTAGTTTATGAAGAACTGCAAGCAGATCTGGTCTCTAATTAATATCCAGATACATTACTAATAATTACTGTCATTATTTCATTGCTGTCATTAACACAATTATTTCTTCCAACCTTCGGGGACCTCATGTGCACAGCCCACAAACCTTCTATTATCAAAAAAGTTAAAAAAAAAAAAAAATCAGTAGGCAGCAACATATCTTTTCATGGGAAATACATCAGAGTCATGATAACCCCAAACATTTTCTGTCCGCCCCCCTTTTAACAGTCATTTCTGAAGTGGGATCCTACCATTCAAAGGGGTATCCATCTGGAACAGAATGTCAGAAAGCTCATCAGATGATAAATGTATAATGCCAGCAAATGCAAATGTCAAAATGTAAACATACTCACTCCACACCTCTCCATTGCCCAACCCCACCCAAACCCCCCGTACAATCCATACATTGAAAAAATTGTGCGTTGAATTTACTCAATTAAATTTCATGAAGTTTCTCCACAAAATAAAATCACCTGGATCGAGACAACAATTTTTAGTCGATGTATAGTCTACTTAAAAAATGTATCTGGATAATCTTATTAAGTGCAACCACTTGATGAAATTATATTGAAAAAAATCGACAAAAACTTTATTTGGTGTATTCAAGAAGGGGTCATTTCCGCAAGATCAAGTCTCTCTGCCCCCTTTCCCTGTCAGCCTCCTTCACTGATAAGTTACCCACCCTCACTCCTCTCTCTAACACCTCCCCCATGGACCTGGTCAACAGCTACAACAGCCACAACTCGAGAACGACCTCCTAGGGGTGTTGGATGTGCCAGAAGGCTATGAACAGTTCTCAACTAACAACTTCCATCTGGGTTTTTTCACTAACCCGCACGGTATGGCTCCAACATCCTGGGTGCCTCCCAAAAGAGCCGAATTCCATTCGCTGCTCTATCAACCAATCCTCCGCATCATTAGAGCTGGAGACATAGAATCCGACCCAGGACTCGCGATACAATGTGCAGAATGCAAGATGGTGTCACAGAAAGGGGGATTGAAATGTCAAGCTTGTAATCAAGTATTCCACCAGAAGTTTATACAAGTGTCAAGAACGGATATCGAGAGGATGAGGAAGATAGGTGGATTTGAGTGTCACTTTTGCTGCAACACCGTGATGAATGCACACTGCTATAAATGTGATGTTATCCGTATGACTCATGCAAAAGCATTGTGCCAAGAATGTGGAAATGTCTCCCACTGCGAGCTGACTAGACAAGAAAGAGAATATGTAAAAGGCGGAAGAAAGATGTGGAAATGTTTCCAATGCTGTAACCGTACCGGCACTGATAAGGGGAAGGAAATTTAGACTAGACGCTGTCCACACTGTAAAAGGAAAGTAATTAAGAATATTGTTACCTGTGAAGACTGTCAACTTCAATTTCATGCTAGCTGCGCTCGAAGAGAAGGTAATAAACCAGATGAGCAACAATGATGGAAGTGTCGAAACTGCCAAAGAAAGTTAAACGAGAAAAAAAAACTGACAGAAGTGAACGGCTAGTCCTAAATAGAGATTGGATGACAAACAATTGTAAAGAATGAAAAGAAAAGATCAGACAAGGTGCTAACCGATTGATATGCGCAAGTTGCAAATGGCACAGTCATATAAAATGTGTCACCAACACAAGACTACAAGTAGAATGGTGTAAAGCCGATAGAGATTGGAAATGTCAAGAATGTAGAATGGCTGGAGAGAGTACGATACACCAACTGACACAACTTATTCGATGAAAGTGAATGCTGCACATCAACTGCAATCTCAAATAAATATCATGCAATGGAATGCGAACGGATTACTGCGAGAGGTGAATCTCTTAGAGGATATTTTAGAAGAAAGGAATATCGATATAGCCTGCATACAACAATCAAAGCTCCTACCTACCGATTCCATACCCAGCTCCTCTACAACGAAACCTACATGGGCGAAAATACCCCCTAGTGTGAAAAAATCTTCATGCATTAACACTATTCCCACTCTCCTGCCCCCCATACAACAACAAAAACCCTCTTGCGTTTTACGAAATCTTTTGGTCTGCTCTTGCCTCACGAAGAGATTCACTACAACGAAGTCTAATCCAACAGCGACCTCTACTGCTTCGTTCAAAAATGGCAAAAGCAACCACCACACTGGTTTACAGCAAATATTCCCATCTACGGAGTTCTTTCAAAAGGAAATTCCTTCACTCGGATTAAAAACCTATGCATTTGTAAATTTCCCCAGTGTGGGACAAATAAAGGATCTCTTTAATTACAAATTCTAATACAATGTTACAATACCGATCAATTCATAACACCGGAATTTCCATTACCCGGAACCCGTTCCATCGCGCTAACTATGGCCATCGAGGACTACGAAGCGTCCCGTGGCTGGCTTTAAAAGTTTATTGCATGACATCAGCTGAGCAACGCTGACTTGGGTGGCGATCGAGGGGAAGTCGAGTTAGAGACAGTGAGATGGTGGAAAGAAAAGCCACCGGTTCCACATAATATTGACATATTAAACCGAAATGGACATATATAAAAAAAACAACAGACTTCATAAATACTGTAATATCTATGTCTTGTATTTGTGTGACGTCATAGAGGGGGGGGGAGCCAGGTTGGGGAAGTATTGGCTTCGGTAGTTAGTCTGAGTGTGGAGCGTATGAGCGTGAGTTGTGGCTAACAGCAACTCCTATGGATGTGTGTGTTTATTGCGTGTTTTGTGTATTAAAAGGACAGTTTGCATCCGCGACTGCGTGCATCCTTCTTGTCGCTATTGAAGGGCATTACATTGGTGTCAGAAGGTTTGGATTCACCCGTTGCACGTCCATTTTTTTGCGTAAGGATGCTCGGCGACTCCGGTACTCGGCGGAAGGTGAAGGAGGAAGCCGTTCCGTGCGGCGATGCCGTTACCCGGTGGACGGTAAAGCAAGAAGCCGTGCCCTGCGTGATTGATATGCCTGAGTCGAGTTGCACCGAGCGCGGTCGTCATGAAGCTGGTGGTTCGCGCCAAAATGAGCGCGGGCCCGCCAAAACGGAGTTGCGCCATGACGTAGCGGCAGATGCCGCCACCATCGGAATGGATGTAAACATGCATGGCGGCGCCCTTGGGCTCGCGTGGCCCTCCATGAAAGCTCTTAAATTCTCCGGAAAAGGAAGTTGGGAGGCTTATAGAGCACAGTTCGAGTTGGTGGCTGACGCAGCGCATTGGTCGGACAAGGTGAAAGCCGTGCAGTTAGCCCTTTCGCTGACGGAGGAGGGTACATCCTGTCTGCTTCTTCTGAGCCCCGGAGAGAGACTCGATTACAGCGCCCTGGTGGGTGCTTTGCAGAGGCGCTTTGGAGAGTTTAATTTGAGAGACTCTTTGCGCTGTGAGTTCAAGCAACGTGATCGACATCCCGGTGAGCCGCTCCGTTGTCTTGCTCATGAGATCGAAAGCCTGGGTCGGCGCGCGTATGCAGCAATGCCAAATGAGATCCAAAATGAACTGATACGCGACCAGTTCATCCAAGCTCTCAGGCCGGATGAGCTGCGCCTGCACGTCCAGCTTGCCCACCCGGCAGCCCTGGGAGAGGCACTTGCTCTCGCTACAGAGAGGGAGATTGCAGCCAAGGGGGCGCTACAGACAGCAGCCTGCCCCGTTTTGGCCACCTCGTTGTCGGAAGGGGAGGAGCGCAGGCCAGCGTGGGTGGAGGAGCTGGTGTGCGCAATAAAGACCCGGCCAGCACAGAAGGAGGAAGGAAGCGGTCGACGTGCACGCCCTGCTGTCTGCTGGGGTTGTGGACAGCCAGGTCATCTGCTGCGGCGCTGTCCAAAGATGTTAGACCAGCAGGGAAACGGAAAAGGGTCCGTGTAGCCCCGACAACACGGACCCTTGAAGTTGTTGACCGGGAACTGCAACCTGCATTCAGAGAGAAAGCAATAATGGTGGGCTGGACGGACGTGGGGGACCCCAGTCATGTTCGCGTGCAGATTGGGGACGTTTCCTGTACAGCCCTGGTGGACACAGGGTCTTCAGCCACAATTGTGAGGCCTGACGTTGTTCCAGTGGGAACCGTCTTAACATCGACCTTTACAAAACTGAGGACCGTGACCGGTGAAACGGCCAAGATGAGAGGCAAAGGGACATTTTTGTTTGTCCTGGGGGGTTTGTCCACAACCCACTCAGCTTGGGTAGCTGACGTGAGTGACCCCTGTATTCTCGGACGGGACTTTTTAAAAGCTGCAAAATGTGTGGTGGACCTGGGAGCTGGGGTGCTCACCCTGCCGAGTGGTCAGCATGTAGGGCTGATCACGGCGTCTCCGGTGGTGGCCGTTAACAATGCAGACCCTGCGGCGGAGAACACAGATGTGCGGATGACCCTACCCAGCCTGACCAAGGCAGCAGCAGCGCTGACTCTTCGACAGTCGACGGTAGAGCGGGTAGAGTCCGCTCGCCCTGTGATGGACTGCCCACTGGCGGGGCCAATGACATCCAGCCCAGCCACGTCAGTGGAGTTAACCCCGGGTCGGCCAGCAGAGAACCGGACTGGGGCTATCCGGTCCATTTGGGAGAAGAACTGCGACGGCTTGGATGTCGAGCAGCGGGAGCAGCTGTGGCAGGTACTGTGGGACTTCGAGAACATCTTTGCCCTCAGTGAGAATGAGGTGGGCCTCACTCACTTGGTTGAGCACCACATCGACACCGGTGACGCGCGAGCAGTAAAGGTTCGGCCCCGACGCCTGCCTCTGGCCCGGCAGGAGGCCGCGGATCAGGAGATCCGTGCCATGCTCGAGGCAGGGATCATAGAGCCCTCCGACAGTCCGTGGGCGTCTGGCGTGGTCATGGTCTCCCGAAAAAAGAGCACCAGACCACGGTTCTGTGTGGACTACAGGCCGCTCAATAAGGTGACAAGAAAGGACTGCTACCCGCTCCCACGTATAGACGACACATTGGATCTGGTCTCAGGTTCCGCGTGGTTCTCATCACTCGACCTGCGCAGTGGCTACTGGCAAGTCCCCCTCACCACGGAGTCCAGACCCAAGACGGCATTCTGCACCACCCGAGGACACTGGCAGTTTAAGGTCATGAGTTTTGGACTATGCAATGCACCAGGAACATTTGAGCGTTTGATGGACACAGTGCTCTCAAACATTCCGAGGCAAAGGTGCGTGGTGTATTTGGATGATGTCCTCGTCCATGGTGGGTCTTTTCAGGCTGCAATTGAGTCTCTGAGACTGGTGCTGTGGAGAATTGCAGCAGCTGGGCTGAAACTGCACCCAGAAAAGTGCCACTTTATGCAGCGTGAGGTGGAGTTCCTGGGCCACCGAGTGAACAGTGAGGGCATCAGCACGTTGGAGGAGAAGGTCCGCACCATCAAAGACTGGCCAGTACCAAGGGACCAGAAGCAGTTGAAAAGCTTCTTGGGGCTGGCCTCGTACTACAGACGGTTCGTGAAGGGATTCTCGTGCATTGGGGCACCCTTGTTCCGCCTCCTTAAAGACAACCAACCCTTCCTCTGGATGCCGGATTGTCAGGAGGCGTTCTCCAGCCTAAAAAGAGCCCTCATGAACGCTCCTGTTCTCACCCCACCAGATCCAGCCTTGCCTTTTGTGCTGGACACGGACGCGAGTAATGTCGGCATGGGGGCGGTGTTGTCACAGGTGGGGCCGGAAGGTGAGCAAGTGGTGGCTTATTTCAGCCGCACTTTCAACAAGAGTGAACGACGCTACTGTGTTACCAGACGTGAACTGCTAGCAGTTGTTTTGGCTAGACGCCATTTCAAGTATTACCTGTGTGGCGTGCCTTTCACCATCAGGACAGATCACGCTGCACTACAGTGGCTGATGTCGTTCAAGGAACCAGAAGGCCAAGTAGCACGGTGGCTGGAGGAGCTGCAGGCGTTTCACTTCACTGTGGTACATCGAGCTGGGGCTCAGCACGCCAATGCGGACGCCCTTTCCCGGCGGCCGTGTTCTGTTAGTGACTGCAGCTACTGCGACCGGCGGGATGCTAGGGAGTTGGAGCTGCGTGGTGAAGCGACTGCTGCTGGACCGTCATGCTGCACCTTGGAGGCTGTGGACATTGCAGAGTGGGCTGCCAAGCAAGAAGAGGACCGTGATCTCAATCCTGTGCGACAGTGGGTCCAGAGTGGCAGGAGGCCACCCTGGGAAGGTGTGATGGGACTCTCCGTTACCACCAAAGGCCTTTGGAGCAAGTTTGCTGTGTTACGCATGAAAGACGGCGTGTTGCAGCGTGCCTGGAAGGAACCAGCCACCGGGGAAGAGAGATGGCAGGTGGTAGTGCCCGGAGCTCTTAGAGAGATGGTGCTAAGAGCATGCCACGGGAGCACCGGCTCAGGACACTTTGGCAGCACCAAGACCCTCCGACGGCTGCGCCAAGGGTTCTATTGGGGTCAGCATCGACGGGGCGTAGAGGATTTCTGCCGGCGCTGTGACGAGTGTGCAGCCTACAAGGGACCTCAAGACCAATCGCATGCACCACTTCAGCAACAGAGGGTTGGGGCGCCCATGGAGAGGGTTGCTGTGGACATTATGGGCCCTTTTCCCGTGACGGACAGAGGGAACCGTTACGTGCTTTGTGCGATGGACTATTTTACAAAGTGGCCCGAGGCATACGCACTGCCAGACCAAGAGGCGGAGACAGTGGCCAATGCGCTACTGGAGGGCATGTTCTGCCGGTTTGGGACTGCAGACATCCTCCACAGTGACCAAGGCAGAAATTTTGAGTCCAAAGTTTTTGCTGCTCTTTGTAAACGCCTTGACATGCAGAAAACACGCACCACCCCTTTGCATCCACAGAGCGATGGTCTTGTGGAACGATTCAACCGAACCATGCAGCAGCAGCTCGCCATCCTCACCTCCAAACACCAACGTGATTGGGACCAGCACATCCCGCAGGTACTGATGGCTTACTGTTCAGCGGTTCAAAGTTCCACAAGTTGTACTCCTGCTCTGCTGATGCTGGGCCGGGAAATTCGGACACCGGCAGAGATGGCGTTTGGAAGACCTCCCGGCGGCTCAGAGGACCAGCCGGGGCCGGAGTATGCCCGGAGACTGCAGGATCGGCTGGAGGCAGCGCACGCGTTCGCACGGGACCAGCTGGAGAAGGCCGGTGCACGTCAAAAGCGGAACTATGACGTGCGGAGCAAGGGGCGGAATTTCCAGATTGGGGAACTGGTTTGGGTGTATACACCTAAAAGAAAGAAAGGGCGCTGCCCCAAGCTAGACAGCCATTGGGATGGGCCATGTAGGGTACTTGAGCGGGTGGGGGAGGTAGTTTATCGGGTGGCAGTCCCCCCCAGGGGCAGAAAAGTTGCCCTACATCGGGACAGGTTGGCCCCCTACCGGGGCAATGGTGTTCCTGTATTTGAGGCGGGGTCCGCTTCATCTGCCAGTTCAGAACAATTGGTGGATCCATGTTCCCCAGATCCCACCAATGTTGTCCCGAGTCAGCCAGCTGCAGGCGGTATCGACTCAGAGCCGGGCCGACCACAGAGGCGGAGACGAAGACCACGACGGCTGGAGAACTTTTTTTGTTGACCCCTTGGGGCGAGGGTTTCATAAAGGGGAGGGCAGTGTAATATCTATGTCTTGTATTTGTGTGACGTCATAGAGGGGGGAGGAGCCAGGTTGGGGAAGTATTGGCTTCGGTAGTTAGTCTGAGTGTGGAGCGTATGAGCGTGAGTTGTGGCTAACAGCAACTCCTATGGATGTGTGTGTTTATTGCGTGTTTTGTGTATTAAAAGGACAGTTTGCATCCGCGACTGCGTGCATCCTTCTTGCTGCTATTGAAGGGCATTACAATACTATGTATAGCAACAGTCTTTTCCCAGTCATTCTGAAACCCAGTAGAATAACAGTTGATACGGCCACATTGATAGATAATATATTTATCAATATGATTGACCATAAAATGGAAAGTGGACTTCTCATTACAGTGATCCCTCGCTATTTCGCGGTTCGTTTATCGCGGCTTCAGTGCATCGCAGATTTTTTCAAAAATATTCATAAAAAAAAAAAAGAGAAATAAATATATATATATTTTTTTTTTTTCATATTCATGTAATACAGTACTGTATATGTTGCTCTATGTGACTCGCTGTTGTTTTGCTGACTTTCGCAGCTTCTCACGGGCCGTTTGCAGACTTTTTGCGGACTTAAATGTTTTTATTTATTTTTTTAACATGTTGACTGTATTTTGTTATTCATAACCTAACCTAACTTATACATGTTTAAATCTATTAGTATACAACATTAAGTCATGTTAATTACTTCAAAATGTACTTATACATGCATGTATACCATTAAATTTGGCCTTATAAATATTATGTACATGTACCTATATGGAGGGGGGGGGTCGCTACTTCACGGATTTTCGGGTGGGTTTGGTCCCCATTAACCGCAATAAAGGAGGGATTACTGTACTGATATAAGTGACCATTTACCTGTCTTTGCAGTTTTTTCATAATTATTTTGATAGAAAAACTAAACTAACAGCTCACATATCAGAAATAAGACGAAGAACCAAACACTTCATCGTAGCTTTCAAGCTCAACCTAGAAAAACAAAACTGGTCCGAGGTCTACTCAAATGAAGACCCAAATACTGTGTTTGACGCATGTCAGTCAGCAATAACCTCCTTATATGATTAACATTTTTCAGGAACTCAAGTCTCCAGAAAGTACAAAGACCTCAGTAAGCTTATCTATGGCTTACTGAGGTCTTTGTACTTGCATGCAAAAAGAAAAACAATTTATACAAATTGTTTATAAAATTTAGAACTAATGATGCTGAAATAAAATATAAGACCTATGAAAACAAATTAATAAATATTATAAGAACTAGTAAGAGATATCATTATCATGCATTCTTAGAGCAGAATAAAAGCAACACTCAAGAAATATGGAAAATACTAAATCATGTTATTAGAAATTGCTCTAAAAAACAGATTATCCAGAGTACTTTATTAAAGACAAAAATACTATTATTGCGAAAACCGCAGAAATAGCTAGTTAATTTCATGAGTATTTTGTTAATATTGGCAGTAACCTAGCAAAACAAATTCCTGATCCAATAAACTCGTTTGAAATAGATACATGTAAAAAAAAAAAAAAACTCTTCCACATTGTTCCTTATTCTTGTGAATCACAATGAAGTATTAAATATTGTAAAAACATTGAAAAATAAAAAGTTAAGTGATTGCTTTAATATTGATATGACAATAGTAAAACAGATTATAGAACTTGTAGTGCGACCTTTCACCTACACGTTATTAAGATAATGAGCGCCTTGACCAGCCAGGGACAACTGGTGGGCCAGTAGGGACAAGCGCTCGCGGAGCTTCGGGAGGCAGTCTTCATGCTGGCTCATCGGCTTGATAATTTTGAGTTCCCGGATGGAACAAGCGAGCAACCGAGGAACGCCATCCTCGGGAACACCAAAGGTAACCACCGAGATACCATCTCCCCCGATCGTGGGGCGGGAGCCTAATTTCCCACACCCACCACGCTTTGGTGGCGAACTGGGGCTCTGTGGACAATTTTTGCACCAATGCTCCCTAATATTCAACCAGCAACCTTCCGCTTATAGAAGGATACTACCAAAGTGGCATTCATAATGAGCCTTCTGGTCAGGCGGCGTCATGGGCGGTGGAAATAAGCAATACTCAACCCAGGCTTCGGTCTTTCTTCCCTGATTTTGTCGCCGCGTTTTGTCGTGTGTTTCACCATCCTGTCATGGCATGGGAAGGGAGGCCGAAGGACGGCTATTAGCTATTCGGCAAGGGAAACAATCCCTAGCCGAATACTCTTTTCGGATTTTGGCCGCCCGGAGTGGTTACAGTGACCGCGCCCACTGTGGCTTGTTTCGTCGCGGATTCAATGTATCTTTGAAAGATGAAATGGCAACCACTCCCATTGTTAGATTCGGCATTCGCCCCCCTCCAATCTGCCCCTATATTTTCCAAACTAGATCTACGCAGTGCTTACCATCTGGTCCGTATTCGGGAGGGGGATGAATGGAAGACGTCATTCAAGACACCTTTAGGGCATTTTGAGTATTTGGTCATGCCATTTGTGTTAACCAACGCGCCCGCTGTGTTCCAGAGTCTCATTAATGACGTGTTGAGAGACCTTCTGAACGTATTTTGTTTTGTCTATTTGGACGACATATTGATTTTTTCTCGTACTCTTCAAGAGCACCAACACCATGTCAGGCTCGTTCTGCAGCGTCTGTTAGAGAATCGGCTATTTGTCAAAGCAGAGAAATGCGAGTTTCATGTCGAGTCCACTTCGTTCCTTGGTTTCGTTATTGAGAAGGGTCAGCTGAGAGCTGACTCCGCCAAAGTTAAGGCGGTGGTAGAGTGGCCCACACCAACCACGAGGAAACAGCTGCAACATTTCTTGGTTTCCCTAACTTCTATCGCCGGTTCATCCGTAATTACAGCCAGAGA
This sequence comes from Hippocampus abdominalis, assembly GCA_018466805.1. Taxonomy (NCBI): domain Eukaryota; kingdom Metazoa; phylum Chordata; class Actinopteri; order Syngnathiformes; family Syngnathidae; genus Hippocampus; species Hippocampus abdominalis. Next base: position 1,858,556 of record CM031696.1, read on the forward strand.
GCCATACCTCTGACCCGGTTGACCTCTGTCAAGGTTCCCTTTAGGTGACACACAGACGCCGACAATGCGTTTTTGGAGTTAAAGAAGGCCTTCACTAACCCCCCGGGTTTGCAACATCCTAACGCATCTTATCCTTTCATTGTAGAGGTGGACGCTTCAGATTCAGGGGTGGGGGCGGTATTGTCGCAGTGATCCCCAGTTGACCAAAGACTCCACCCTTGCGCCTTCTGTCGTCTTCTCAGTCCAGCCGAAGCCAACTACGACGTGGGAAATCGAGAACTGCTAGCTGTCGTTTTGGCTCTGCAGGGATGGCGACATTGGCTCGAGGGGACTGAAGAGCCATTCACTGAGTACACCAACCACAAGAACCTCGCATACATTCGCTCTGCCAAAATACTAAACTCACGTCAAGCCCGGTGGGCACTTCTTACACGTTTCAACGTCACACTTACCTACTGTCCTGGCTCCAAGAATATACAATCTGATGCTCTCTCCCGTATCCACGACCCCGCAGAGAGGAGCAGTGAACCACAGAGCATTCTTCCCGATCATTGTATTTTGGGGGCCCTTAGGTGGAAGATTGAACGGAGGGTCCAGGAGGCCCAGAATGGAACCCAAGTCCCGGATGGCTGTCCCGCAGGGAAGCTTTTTGTACCCCCACCTCTGCGCTCGGAGGTGTAGCAGTGGGAGCACTCGTCTAAGGTGGCTTGCCATCCTGTGGTGAACCACACCTTACAGCTCGTCTCTCAACGGTTTTGGTGGCCGGAGCTTCGGAACGATACGTTGGACTACATCAAGGCCTGCTCCGCCTGCGCATGCAGTAAGGCATCCCACCAACCATGAGCTGGGTTGCTGCAGCCCTTACCTGTTCCGCCTCGACCCTGGTCCCACATCTCCATGGACTTTGTCACAGGCCTGCCTCCTTCCCGGGCAGCAAGTCCGTCATACTCACCATTGTTGATCGCTTCTCTAAATCTGTTCATTTTGTTGCCTTGTCCAAGCTGCCATCCGCCCTGGAGACCGCCGACCTCCTCATCGACCACGTCTTCCATCTTCATGGGATCCCGGTGGACATTGTGTCTGACCGGGGTCCTCAATTCGTTTCCAGAGTGTGGAAACGGTTCTGTCATGCCATGGGGGTCACTGCTAGTCTGTCATCTGGTTACCACCCGCAGTCCAACGGACAAACGGAACGCCTGAACCAGGACTTGGAGGCAGCTCTGCGTTGCGTGTGTCTCCATCACCCCTCATTGTGGTCGACTCACCTGCCTTGGGTGGAATACGCCCACAACACCCTCGTCTCGACTGCCACTGGTCGGTCTCCATTTATGTCTGCATATGGTTATCAACCTCCTCTATTTCCTTCCCAGGAGGGTCAGGTGGAACTCACATCCATACAGCTCCACCTGCAACGGGCCCATCGCGTGTGGAGGGAGACCAGAGCAGTGCTGTCACGCACTGCAGCTAGGAACCGTCAGATTGCTGACCGCCGCCGCCGCCCAGCACCGAGCTATCAGGTGGGGCAGAAGGTGTGGCCGTCGACAAGGGATCTGCGACTGGCTGGTACTTCTCGCAAGTTGGGGCCTCGCTTTACGGGACCGTTCGTGGTCGAATACCGATTCTGTCAAGCTCCGGCTGCCGCACACCATGAAGGTTCACCCTGTCTTCCACGTTTCCCTGCTTAAGCCAGTGGCCACCAGTCCACTCGCTCCTCCTCCCACGTCGCTTCCTCCTCCTCGGATTGTCGACGGTGACCCGGTGTACACAGTGCGGGAAATATTGGAATCTCGGCGCAGGGGTAAGGGGTTCCAATATCTGGTCCACTGGGAGGGCTACGGCCCGGAGGATCGGCAGTGAGTCCCCCGCTCCTGGACCTTGGACCCATCCCTTCTCCGTGCTTTCCACGCTGCGCACCCATTGAAGCCGGGTGCTCCGCCAGGAGGCGTCCGTTGAGGGGGGGATACTGTCACGATTCTGTTTTCGGTCTGGCCAGCAGGTGGCATGAGCGGACCTCTGTGCGCACCTGCTGCCAATCTATTATTATGGGACTCTGTATTTAAGTACTCTTCTGCTGCTTACCGGTTATCGGAGTATTGTTTATTGCCTTGCTGCTTCCATGCTCATTGACCACTTTTTGCAATCGATCTTGTCGTGTTTTCGCTTTTGGCTTCTCTGTACCATTTATTCCGCTAGTCTGATTTTTTTTTTTTTGTGAATTGCCTTTTCTCGCATGTAGTTCGATTGGTTGTTTTCCGTTTGTATACTCGGTTTTTGTTTTCCTCCCTTGCCTTTTGTTGCAAGCGCTTTTTGTTATTTGTTTCGTGTTCTCCCTGGTCCCTGTTTGGACCCTGTTTGGCTTTATGTTACTTCGTTGTCGGCTCAATTATATATTAAATTATTCGTTTGTTACGGAGACCTTGTTGACATCTACGTTTTTTGGGATTCAAAACTTGATTCGGCTTGCCCGAATCGTGACAGTGCAAAGCAGGAAGAGAATCACATCATTTGTATACCATCAGAAAGGCGGTACTGAGACAAGACACAAGGTGTGATATCATAACTTTCGTTTCTCCTAAACCGATTTTCAGCTTGGCGCATTCCAAAGTTTGTGCGTCTTCAGCAGGGAGTATTCCAATTCTAGGTGATGATTGTTACAAGGACGCCAAGCTACACTGCGGGCATGGGAAAGATCTACACAGCATGACGAAATATGAGCGTATTACAGACTTAAAGTGATATCTTGATTGAACAAGAAGCTGACATTTTTGGAGTTGTGAGCCATCGCTTGGTCGTTTTTTTTCTTCTTTGTTTTGCTTTGTGTTCCGAGCAAGTTTTCTGTAAGTGAGATTTTTGAGTTTCACCTCTAGATGGCGGCAGCAAACTTCACAAGAAAGTGAATAAAAGGGCTCATATTTTGTCAAATTTCTCTTTTTTTCCCAAACTGTGGCTCCGAAGAAAGTGGGTGCTGGAACAAAGTGGATGATGTCTCTTCGCCCCTCCCTAAGCAGTCCATGTGCAGTTTGGCAGACAATAACAGTTCCTCAAAAAAAGATACAAATGCTTGTTTCAAGTAGTTTATTTACTCCCAGCTGAAGCTAAGTCGAAAGCTAAACAAAAAAAATGAGAATAACAACATTGGGAGTTCAATCACACCACGTGGCTTTTGTTTGATGGAAGTCCGCTACCTTAATCCTAACGCATAATTTGGAACGCCATAGATAGGCAAATAATATTTCATGACACACTTAAATTCATTTTTGACAGTGTTTCATTTTCAACAAGCCAAAGTATGACATATTTTGAACTATTTTCTTCTCTTCTTTTGTCTTCTCCACCCAGGCACATTGCATGTCGTTTTTTACCTCACACGATTAGACTGCAAATGACCTCCTTTAATGCCGAACGTGTCTGTCAAACCCTTCAGCGCTTGCTCCTTTGTGATTTTCTTCCAGGCCTGTGGAACATTTGCCGGCTTGGCCTCATACTCTTTTGCAAATTGTTCATTGTAGCGTACCAGGACATACTTCCAATAGTCTGATGCTTCCATTGTGGGGTCTGGGGGAATGTGCCAGTCAGGAAAGATGGTAGCGTAGTCTTTGTAGTCAACCCACTTTCCTTGTGTTACAAGGGTTTGAAAACTCATATTACTCTGCACGTTAGTTGTACACAGAGATACAGCAAGGTGTTTTGTGACATTATCCCTGCATCTTCCAAGACCCTGTGGTCGATGCACAGCCGCATGATGTTTCTTGTGTCCTTTGCCACCTGCTTCGCAGGGAATGTTACAAAACGGACACTGCTGTCCACATCCGAATATTCTCTTGAATAGCTCATTCTGTGGTCTGATTGCAAGTTCATTTAGCGTTTCGGTTGTGCTGTCACTCTTGGAAAATTCATCAAGGAGTGATTCCTTTAATGTAGTCAAGGCTGCAATGAAGCTTTGTGTAAATGAATCGCATGTGCTTTGGATCTGGAACAGACTGCGCTGTTGTGCCTCTTCTGGTATTACAATGTCTTTAATCAGATATTTGCGCATTTGGTTGATGAGATTTGGAATGTCTGTGTCATCATCTGACAACTTTTTTGAGGCCTGGTCCATTGCACTTAATAACTTACAAACTACATCCTCCAACTTCTTCTTCTTCAATTTGCACAATAACCCGTCTTGGTCCATTTTTTGGCAGATGTGTTGAAGGATCTGATCCTTCACATATGTTTCATAGGAACAAATGTACTTGACAAAACTGTTGAAGTCATCTTTCAGCAGTAACTCTTTCTGAATGTCGTATTGGAAATACGAGCGTGAACTGTAAGTCATCGAATGACTGCTCGTCAAAATTTCATCGACAATGTCAATTCCCAAAGATCGGTTGATGCAATCCTCAATGGCCGGCTTGATACAAAGCTGGGCAAAATTGTTTGCTTTGCGTTGGCACTGATCGGTCTCTGTGTATAAATCCAGAAAATCCGACAAGTATTGGTGCTTGTACTTTTCCAGCTGCGTTCGGGGGTCATTGTTAGACAGGAATCGTTGGTGCATCTTGAGGAATTCTCTTGCGGCAATGCCACAGATATGAAGTTTGAGGTCAATCTCAAACTGAGTATTGGTTTGGTTAAACCTGTACCCTTGATCAAGCAATTCATCAATCCTCTGCAGCAGATCCCGTGTGAAAGAGTCATGGTAGTCACTATTGGACTTCGTTTTATCAAGGATAAACTGAATGGACGTTTCGACGATATTGTCTGCAAACAATTGTGAGTTGCCCTTGTACACATGTTGAACTTTATTTTTGAAGGATTCACCGTGGTCGCTCTTGGTCTTAAATGGGCCCATTCCAAAGTGCATGAGGTTTTCAATATTTCTGAAGTTCTCATTCACGTTCCGATGAAGAACATTTTTCCTCAGTTGGGTGAGAATGTAGGCAGGTATATTTTGTTCTTTCACTGTGGGTACATTGGTCGTAGTGGTAGCCCACATTTTGTCAAACTCCTCTCTCAGTTGCTCATCAGACAGCCTGACGTCTTTGAAGTCATTCAGAAGTTTCATGACTCTCTCTTCAATCACACCACGGTACTCTCGTTGGATGTCCTGGGCCTTTTTCAAACCGGTCTTTTGCGCAAGGACTCTGTCCAAATTAGTATTCACTGAATACAGAATATCCTTGGACAGACTTGTGATACTATTGATAAAGTCTGTTTTGTATTTCTCGATCAAATTGACATGGCTGACTTTCTTTCGGTAATAATCATAGAGTTTGGCATTCAATTTGCCTTTTTGTACTTCAATTTCCCCGCATAGTTCTGATTTCTTTGATGCCACCACTGTGTCCCATGTCTCAGAGTCAGCCTCACTGCTATTATTTAAGATTTCGAATTCTGCTGCTGTCTGCCAGGAGAGGATTTCTTTTCGCATCTCCCATTCCCACTGTGAAAACTCTTTGCACAGGCTGTCGTAAGCATGGGCCACAAGTGTGTTTCTGAAACTAAAGATGAAGTTCTCATACTTCACTGACTTCCACAGACTTCTCATCCATTCGAGAAACTCGGGGATCTTTGAGCAGGCGTAGCTCCTTTCTTTTCCAACTGTCTCCAGAAGATTTTTCTTGAACTCCGCGACAGCCTCACTGTAACCGGTGTTCACTGGTGCCATTGGAGGCATCCCATGCCAAAGTCCAGGGATGTTCCAGTTGTTGTGTTCCAAGTCATAGTCGACCACATCTGTGAATGCTTGAATCAAAGGGTTTCTCTCCATTTCGGCTGCAATTTCTGTCATTTCGTTGAGTTGGTCCAACAGATGTTGACGTTCTGTCAAGTTTTTGGCATGAGCTGAGACTCCGGCCACATTTTGGTGCACGAAATGACAGATTGGTTTTTTCCCTATTTGTTTCATTCTCATGATGGCATGGACGACAATTTGCAGGACGTCTTTCATTTCGACTGCATTCTCCATTGCAATGTTGATCACGGTGACATCACTCAAGCCAATGACGAAGGTCGCCAGTTGGTTGTCATGCTCGTAGCTGTCTTCTAGTTGTGCAAGCTCAAGGGATTTCAGACCTTCTGTATCAATGAGAAGGATGAAGTCGCAACCCAAATCAGTTTGTATATCGTCTCCAACTCTGAGGAATAGCATATAAGCCCCTCTTGTACACCTGCCGCTGCTGACCGGAAAGTGAACGCCAAACATGGTGTTGAGAAGAGTTGATTTTCCAGTACTTTGAACACCAAGCACAGCCAGTACTAACAGCCTGCTCTTCCCTCCGACCTTCTTGTGAAGCTCCATGAGAACATCTGTCACCCACTTCTCTGGGATGTTTGACGCATCTCCGTCCAAAAACTCCAATGGATAACCATCCAACAGCATTTCAGCAGCTACAGCGGGCAAATGAACCAATTTCTCCGCGCTATCGTCTGCGGAAACTTCGTAGTGGAGTCCCATTTCTCTCATGTAATGTTCCACTCCTAAGGAGCTGTCCGACAAATTCTGATCAATCTCCGCAATGAGTTTGGCGTCTTTATTTCTGCATTGCTCTTTGAATTTGTTACGCAAAGCAGTCAATTTTTCACGAGAATGGGTATTAAAGATGAACTTCACCCACTTCAAGAAATAAGTCCTTCTCTCTTTGTCACTCGTTGCTAAAGTGTCAAGAAAACATTGCATTCCTTTGGACCTCTTCTGTTTCTTTTGCTCTTCCCAGATTTGTCTCATCTCATCCTGAAGCTGAGCTTTATAATGCTCAACGCCAACAGTGGCAACATCATTTATTCGGCATGCCTTCATCTCCAGTTGTGAAAGCCTTTTCCAATTTTCTCCTTGCAAAGGAAGTTCTTGTTTTTTGTAGTGCGGTATACTTCGGGCACTAATGCCCCTCATAATCTCTTCAGCATCTTTTTTCTGCTCGAGGGTTTTGTTTTCATCAACACACAGGCCCAATTCAATCGCTTTTTCGAGCATATTTTCAATACTTGTTGTGCTTTTGACGTCACGCAGTAAGTTCTTTATGGCTCCACAAAGTCGCTGAGAAAACTCTGCCAGGTTCACCCGTGAGTCTTTGATTTTAACACTGCTATTTGGTATATCCAATTTTTGCAGTATTTTCTTGACAGACATCATGTCATCCTGCCCATTCTCTTTGCGATTCACAACAAAATAGATTTTGGATTTTGCATCCTGAAGAGCCGTCAGAATTTGTTGCTCCTTGTCTTCAATTTTGTCCAAGAATACAAAGATTGAATTGGACACTTCATAAAGAAATGTAAATTGCGTGAGTGACTCGCAAATATTTCCTCGCAAATTGGCAAATGTAACTGGCTCTGGGAATATGTCAAGATTTGCTCTCCCACAAGGAAGGAACCAGCATACCTCCACCAACGTATTTGAAATTTTCCGAGGCCGTGCCCCTCCTTCCATGTCTCTGTGTAAAAACATATTGTGATTCTGCTGGCCGCAACTGAGGATGTGATTTAAAAAGCGAGATTTAGATAAACTGCAGTTTTTTAGCCTCACAAAGGAAAAAAATGGAATATTTGCTTGCACAATGTTGTTCTCGACGAATCCTCTTGTTTGACATAAATCATGTGGACACCAATCTTTCACGATTTCTCTCAGAGCCCACAGCATCAGAGTACACTGGTTGTTGTTGCAATGGGGCAACAGCAGTGGGACCGAAAACTGACATAAAGACATCTTTAGAGCCATTTCCTGCTGCAAGAAACTGTCAGCACAAAGAAATAGACCTACTATCAGGTCAAGGGGATGAACTGAGTTTGCTGATTCACATGCCGTGTAAATGTCCAGGACATCAAGACTGTCTTCATGTTCTTCATGGCTGCTTAATATCGGAGTGCAGTACCTGCATCCAGCATTGATTTGGAACAGTTTTCTGAGGAAATAAAATGGTATTTCATCCTCTGATAGGACAACTTTTTCGTATATGCTGCTTTTGTTGACTTCCAGTAGAGATTGAAGAGTGAGTTTGTTCGGATAATACTTCTGCAGCCCAAGGTTGGAGAGGAAGTCGAACAGAACTGTCAAGGAGAAAGAGAAGATGATTTATTTGATTAACAATTTCAAACACAGATTTGTGTTCTCGTTGGATTGTGCCTGAACTTGAAATGGTGAATGACATGCATCTCTCTCATAAGCACATCAAGAAGTTAAACCAACATGTCAATATGCTTGCAAAGCTACAAGCAGACAAAACCCTGCATGCCCCGAGAGTCGGATAGGGTGTTTCACTGGATACTTATATCTAATTGTAGCATCTTGGCTGAATTATGCTAATTGCATGCTTGCTGTGTTCTGTGCCCATTATTGCTCCAAGTTTTCGGTATAACTCCTACAGATGGCGGCGCGGCTACCCGCAGCGGCTTCTCTCTCTCCCCCTGCAAATAAGAGTTCTTCGTGTTCTTTATGTTCCTTGTTTTCACTGTGTTGCATACCAAGACGCGCATACCCTTGTGAGTTTCTGCTCGCCAGTGGCAGAACTACAAAAACGGACAATAATCCAACAAAGGCGGAAAAACTGCTTGACTGCGGTCTGCTGTGTGACTGCGGTCTGCGGCGGAGGCCCGATCACCGACCCCCACTCCTGTAACCAGCTCGCAGTGGAAGCGCCACGGACGGAAACGAAGGAAGCAGAAGAGGGGGAAGCGCGGAGGTATCCGGGCTAGGCTAGCAGTTAGCCCTCATTGACCGACCATCTCGGGATGGTCGGTCAACCACCACGCTGGCCAACGTAAGCTCGCTGGACAACAAAATGGACTATATCCGTTTACTTTGAACAACTTGCAAAGCCGTGAATGACTGCTGCGTCTTTGTTTTCATGGAGACATAGCTCAACGACAGTGTCCCGGACTGGGCTATTCGGCTAGCTGGGCTAACGTGCTGTCAAGCAGAAAGAGAGCTCGTCGAGGGGGGGGAAGACTCGTGGCGGGGGACTATGTGTTTATATCAGCGATGCCTGGTGCCGCGACGCTGTTGTGGTTTGCAAGCGCTGCTCACCAACAGTGGAGTTTATGATTATCAAATGCCGGCCATTCTTCCTGCCGAGGGAATTTAGTGCCATATTGCTGATAGCAATATACATTCCCCCTGGCTCAACCAACAGCAGGAGTATGGTCTGTCTGAACTCCATCAGCACATCAGTGAGCAGCAGACTGGCTGGAGATTTCAGTCATGCAAAGAATATGCTTCCACAACTCCATGGCCACATCAGCTTTCCCACAAGAGGCACAAATACTCTGGACAACGTCCACACAACAATCAGAGGATCCTACAAAGCCCTCCCCCTCCCCCACCTTGGCGCCTCAGACCACACCACTGTGATGCTAATGCCAGCATACAGGCCACTGGTGAAAGTCATCAAACCAGTGAGGAAGCAGGTACGAGTGTGGCCTGAGGGGTCCACAGAGGCACCCCAAGACTGTTTCGCCACCACAGACTGGAGTGCGTTTAAACATGCAACCACTCACCCCAATGAGTACGTGGAGACCGTCAAGTCCTACATAAGGAGGTGCATGGATGATGTCGCGGTCACCAGGACCATCACCATCCGGGCCAATCAGAAGCCATGGCTGACAGGTGAGGTCCACAGGCTCCTGAGGGCCAGGAACACTGCCTTTAGAGCTGGAGATGTGGTGGGCCTCAGGACTGCCAGGGCCAATCTGTCAAGAGGCATCAGACTGGCCAAGAGACAATATTCAAGGAGGATTGCAGACCAGTTCAAGGACACCAGAGACACCAGGAACCTGTGGCGGGGGATCCAGACCATCACGGACTACAAGCCCTCTCTGCACACCTGCGACAGCTCCATCTCTCTGCTGAACAACCTGAACGACGTATTCGCCCGTTTTGAGATAGCCAACAACACCCCAGCACAGAAAACCCCACCCCCTCCTGGCGACCAGGTGCTGACGCTTTCCCGGGATAGTGTGAGGCCGCAATGATTCATTCATCCATTTTCCGAACCGCTTTATCCTCACTAGGGTCGCGGGGGGTGCTGGAGCCTATCCCAGCTGTCTTCAGGCAGTAGGCAGGAGACACCCTGAATCAGTTGCCAGCCAATCGCAGGGCACACAGAGACGAACAACCATCCACGCCCACACTCACACCTAGGGACAATTCAGCCTGACATGCATGTTTTTGGAATATGGGAGGAAACCGGAGTGCCCGGAGAAAATCCACGCAGGCCCGGGGAGAACATGCACACAGAGAGGCCGGAGCCTCTGCACTGTGAAGTGCTAACCACTGGACTACCGGGCTGCCCGACCGCAATGATATACAGTATTATCATGTGCTGTGTGTCTGTCTGCTTGTGCTTTGCTGCATGACATAGAAGGGCAATTCTTAATGCTTACCCGAATGAGTAACCAGCTTTTTAAAGTTTTAAATAAAGTTTTTTTAAAAATAAGTACCGTAATTTCCAGACTATAAAATGCTACTTTTGTCACACGCTTTCAACCCTGCGGCTTATTTAATAATGGGGTCTGTTTAAAGATTTTTCCAATGGCTGCCAGGGAGTGCAAGAGCAGAAAAGGTAACAGTGAGACACGATCATGTGTCACAGTGAAAACAACCGGCCACGAGAGGGCGCATTACACCAGTGTTTTGAGCTGGACTGCAATCTGAAAGTTGTGGGGCCAGTTCTATGACAGACATGACCGAACACAAAATAATTTTTATGAAGGCTTTATTCACGACTGAACATAAAAAATGTGCAGCATTCATTAAATAAAATACTGAGATATGTCAAATTGGACGAACAACTATTAAAGTATACAAAAATAGACAACAGTAGTAGCATGTGAGCACTTTCAGGCATCTTGTATGTGCCCGAAACACGTGGACAACTCATCTCCCCTGCTTCCCGACTGTAAACACGACCCACCATTCGACACCGTTCAAACTCCCAAACGACGATATTTTACTCTTAATACCAGCCAATTGCAGATACATCAGGTCTGAATATCCACAGCTCAGCGTTCGTCTCACTTCACTTCCTGGTCCAAGCCTCGCGAAATTTTCCACGAGATTATCCAGCACTTCTTTTAAATCAGTGTTTCTCAAATAGTGGGGGGGAGGGCTGCCAGGCTCCGTCAAGGGGGGGGAGCATTTGGCCTCGGGGAACATGCTTTTTTATTTTGAGTTTTTTTTACTGACCTAGAATAAAGTGCAATTGCACATCGACTACACTAGGGGGCAGTGGCGCTCTCCTTGGCAGAGTGCGCATGGAGCATTCGTTCGGTGTTTTGTTCGCACTGAGCATGCACGCTTTGCACACGGCACATAGTATGAAGTGTCGACACGAAGTCGACAGACGGAGAGAGAGAGCAATGGAGAAAATAGGTCTACCGGAAGCAAAGACGAGGAAATATGAAGAAGCGTTTCTAGTGCTTGGCTTCACTGTGACTACGGTGGGAGGAAAGACAGCGGACAGCACGAAGCTAAATGAATTCAGGCGTCACTTAAAGACATTACACCCCAATCCGTTGATAAAAGAGTTTTCTTTTTCAGAGAAACCGTGCCGGATATTGCCAACAAACATCCCGTTTTGTGACTGCTACTTGCAGCCATTAATCCAGTCATCATCTTTGATTAAAAAAAAAAAAAGAATCAGCACAAATGATTTGATATTTTTTTGTTTTGCAGGTTACAGGTTTTTTAAGATGGTGCTCCATCCTGAGTTAATGTTGGTGATCAGTTTGAATGCATTGTTATTTATTGATTTGATGTAATTTTCTTTTTCAGTATCGTATGGTTTGACATGATCAGTCAAAAAATATTTATCGTTAAATTAACGATTTAATTTTACTTTTGAATTTCAGATGCACTCTAAATATTTTCTGTTACAGTTAATAAAGCTATTCTTTTTTGTAAATTGGTCCATGTTTCTTTTTTTAATTCTCTGATACGTTAATAAGGAGACATTGTTATGCAGAGGTGTACTTTTTATAGAATTATATAGAGTGCCCAACCTTTTTGGACCGAAGATCTACTTTTCGATCAACTAACCTCCCGGGATCTACCATTATCGGGGCGCGCCGCGCACACACACACACACACGCACGCACGCACGCACGCACGCACGCCATGATGAGAAACAGCCTGAAACTGAGGCATGCGATGCACTTTTGCAGCCTGTTAACTATCGTAGCTCACACGTACCATTTTAAAGTGCTTACCTGGGCCCTCCGAGATTCCTATTCTTTGCCCGTGCCCTCGGTGAATTGTACACGAAGCAAACTCTGAATGAGAATAATGATGATAAAAGATAGAGCGCAACAGCTCTGATCACAAGCTGCAATTGCAGATTGCTGAGCGCTAACAACTTCCGGTGACGTAATCACGCACCACCGTAAATTCAAGACGTGCTGTATTTTATTTTTTAAAATATTTTTTGTGAAAATGAGACTGATAGGATGATTAGGGTGCAGCATATATTCACACAAAAAATATATTACTAACATCTACAAAGACACACAAATGGTTGTTTTTTTTGTTTTCTCCTTGACACTCCTGGATCTACTTGGGACCTGTCTTAGATCTACCGGTAGATCAGGATCGACATAATGGGCACCCCTGAATAGACAAATGATACTACAAGTATTTCTAGTCACGGGGGGGGGGGGGGGGGGCGCGAGATGTTATCTTTTTCTTGGGGGGGGGCATGACAGAAAATAATTGAGAACCACTGTTTTAAATGAATAGTGCTCCATTTATGAAACGAGGCAGCATTCACGACAACAGTCATAGAGTATCGTTCACCTGGTTACATATGCCAAAGAAAACCTCCCGAAAGACATTGTCGTGAAAGTTGACACGAAAGCGTGGATGGCAGAAAGCCTAATGAAGGAATGATTGACCGATTGTTCCAGCAAGCGGGGATTTTTTATTTTCATTTTCATTTTAAACAAAAGCATTCCTCGACAGGGAATGGTGCCAGCGGTGTGAGTTCCGCGTTCAGGCAAATTAAATGTAAAAAAAAAAAGGTAAGGTATGTTGAACGTTGAAACCTCATTTTGTGTTGAGTTTGGCTGGAGAGTAAAGAATTTTTGTTCCATCCCTCTTTCCAGCCTCCATCGGCAGGTTTCACATGATTTTTTTTTTCAGCTGCACCCAAATTGATTTGACCCCAAATTGCCCTCTTCTCATAATTGTTCATGTAAAATATTTTCTTGTCTATACTTTTAAAAATGAATGTACCTGTTGGGTTTTGTCCTTCAGTGCTCACGACAGCCATGTTTTGGGATCCTGTGATGGCTTGTCTTCAACAACCTAGAGGCAATATCATTGTTAGGTCTCTCCTGTGTTTTTTAACACTAAATTTAACACCCAGAATTGAATTGTCTTTTAAAAAAAATTCACTTTAACACACAAAATATATCCATCCATCCTTCCAATTTCTGATCCGCTTTTATCCTCAAAAGGGTCGCGGGACCCAAAATATAGAATACCCACAATGTTGCTTATTACTGGTTGATCTCTCTCTCGCTCACACACACACACACACACACACACACACACACACACACACACACACACACACACACACAAAAAGATAATTACTTGGTGATAATTTGTTTTTCATCATCCACATCTCAAAATTTCTCTTACCTTGCATGTCAGCCTCTGGCATTCTGAAGCTGACCGTGCCACCGTGCCACCGTATTTAAGGGCAGTTAACAGAAACCGAAAGCATTTGAGAAACCTGAAAAGCAGGTCTCAGTTGAATTTTTTAGCTCCTTCTTTGGCTGTTTGCGTTACACGGGAAGGTACTGTGAAGAACTTAAATATTTGTTGTTAGCTGATTTGATCCAATCGTATTATCTTGGTCAGTCATAAAACCATTGATTGATGTTAAGTCAATTCAGTATTTTGTTTGATGTAATGCTATTGTGTGGAAGTGGTTGACAAGAAATTGCAAAATCAACACTTGTTTTGTTGTTCGTATGACAATGTGTATTGATTCCTTTTGGACTGGATCTCATAATTAGACGTGTAAAATATTTTCTTGTCCATATGTTACCAGGTGAACTATACTTTGATATTGTCGCGGGGGCTGTCTTGATAGCACTGTCTCTTTAAAAGTAATGCTGGCTCAAAACACGCGGGAACATATAGCACCAGCGAGAATTAGACCAGGAAGTGGGGGAAGATGACATGCACGTGAAGATAGTCACTGAACTGTGTATGCCTCTCGTCCCAACTTGAAAAACCAATAATCGTCATTGTGACCCAGGTGATATTTAGGTAATTGGTAACTACTTTACCATGAAGCGCAAGTTAGGGGTTGTATTTGGACGAGTGATTGATTGTTGCAATATTTGTAGAGTCAGAGATTGTGGTTTGGGAAATTGAATGCTTCCTCTGGTGGGTCCTGAAAACGGCTGTACAGAGTAAGTGTTTGCAGTGTGACAAGGTGTGAATATGTTCTTTTTTTTAACTGTGAAATTATATGAACTGCTTTATGTGTCTTTAGAGGGGAGATCATTGATGTTTTTCCGCGTGTTTCGTGTCCACCCAACACGGCGGAATGTATTGAGTAAGCGTGTAACAAAACACTGGGTTGTCATGATTGTTCGAGTTTAACTCATTTACACCCATTGACGTGTAACTATGTCAATTAGCGCATAGCCGCTGCCTCCCCATGACGTGAAAATACGTCAATCACGGTTTTTCATGGGGGAGGATGCAAGAGAGTCTGATGCAACTTCTCACTGAAGGATCAAGCTTGACGGCAATGTTAAATTGTAAAAATGGCCATCAGGTGGCAGTGGTGCAAAGGTCCACCACAGGATCATGCCGCAGAAGTAGTAGATGGGGCGGAGAGTGGAGTAGGGGCGTATGTGGATAGTGGATTGGAACATTAGCAACTAGCAACGATTGAGAAAAGGAAACAACTGACACTTGAGGATTGTTTTCTGTTTTTGGTATAAAAGTGTCCTCGAAACAAAACAACAAAGGAGATGGTGTTTGTGTGGAAGAGAAGATGACGCTTCGGTCACGTAATCGAAAGCAGCACCCGTCAAACGACAGCCTGCGCAAACATGGCATTGCTCACGCCGAGTTTTGAGTTTATCTGATGAAGAGGAACATGCTCCACGTCCCGGACCATCGCTTGGCAGAACATTTTGTGCCTCCCGCACATCGCCCACAAATCGTCTCCCCGGCGACTTCCAGCGATGACGGCAAAGAGGCTGCATTGCTTCGCATGGCCGACGCCGGCACACGTCAGCGATTCGCCGGATCGTTTCGCGATGGCGACGGCGACGTCCGCGATTCGCCGGAATCGTCTGGTAATGACGACGGCGAAGATGATGAATTGATCTGTCGGACGAATATGTGCCTTCGGACGTAACTGAAAGCAGCTGAGAGTTCTCGCCAGAGCCGCTGGAACGAGGAGTCAGTTTTATGCATCGCTACATTCCCCGCTATACTATAAAGTTGCCAGTAACACTAATCATTTATGTACGGTTGATGCGTCTCGTAGATGTGGATGAAAATATGCGCCATAAATGTGCTGACTTGCATGTCGCCATAGGTTTAAAAAAAAAAAAAAACAGGACACATTTGGTCCGCTCAGCTCTGCTAAAACCACTCGTGTTAAATTCATATTCAATTTCATTTCAAATTGGCTGCTGAGCAATGTGGAATGAATGGAGTCAATAGCAGTGTGCGAGCCTGTATGCGTGTGTGTGTGTGTGTGAGATGTTGAAATGCAAGTGTATAGCAACAATAAAAAAATTGAAAAATAAAAGTGTGGTAATTGTACATACTTCTTTAAATTACAGATTGTCCAACCAGAAGCCAAAAGATGACGACTCCTTGCTTTGTTGGTGGAAAGAAAGGTAAATAAAAGTATTGTACGTCACTCTGCAGCATATGCTTGCAACTTTTTATGTTTCTATAATTTATAGGTCATGCATCTGGACGTGGTGGGGATGAATCGATGTGGTGACAAACTGGATGGAAGCCAAAAAACCATCCTCTTCACAGCTGCACTTTCGTTCATTGTTCAATTTGCACTTTTGTCCATAGTTCAATAGTTTTGTTGTGTGCAAATAAATTATTTTGCAATAAAAACAATTTTTGCTATGTTGTTTTGTAGGAGGAACACATTATTGAGGTATTTGAGCTGTCACAAAAGCAAAAAAATAGTGTAAAACTTGAAATGATGCTTGAAATGCATGCTTTTACAAAAAGCTCATTTTCTCTGGATTTCTGCAGAAAAACGGCCTTTTCCATAAAACCTAGCAGTTTTCTAATGCTGATTGCCAACGAACGGAGAAAGATAGAAACACACTTTTTTTCTGCTGAAAGAAGAGAGTCTCACCTTTCTTTTGATAGGTTGCCTGTTTATGTAGCCATAGAACAGAAAATTCTGTGGGCATTGCAAATCAGTCGAAATTCAGTAAAATGTGAGGGATTGAGGGGGTTGCTCCAGTGAAAAAGGGTGGTATTCAATGAGTTGGAGTTGCCGTCCGTTTGGTCCCGCTGTCGCTAGGCGAAGCAAAAAAAGGCCCGGAGTGCCGGGATTTGCAAGCAAGGCCTATAAAACCTCGCCGTGTCACTCCCATTGTCTGTCAAACGTTGCCTCGGCAACGCGCAACCTTCTGGAAGTGAACCGATCCGCTCCCCTTGCCGTTTTTCATTTTTCGTAGGGCCAAGAGTGGCGCGGATTAAAAGCAATAGCTGAAAAAAAATCACCGCGCACACTCGCGATGTCCGGAAAGTAACGGTTGCTGCCCGCTTGGTCCCGCTGTGCTGCGCGAAGCAAAAAAAGGCCCAGAGTGCCGGGATTGGCAAGCAAGGCCTTAAAAACCTCGCCGTCAATATGGTCATTTTGAAAGGCGCATATAAATGAAATGTATTATCTTTCAGAAGGTTGTAATGACAAACTGTGACCAGCAGAAGGCAGTCATCGACTTTTGCCTTTCACGTCCAAGTGGGGCTATCGTCTGGTATGAAGAAATAAAAAAATGGTATTCTTTCAGAACGTGACTAACTCTGACGAGCAGAGGGAAGCTATCGGCGCTTGTTGTGCACCGCCAAAGAGGGCTCTCGCATTTCAGAGCAACGAAGAGCCATTCGCAAGATGGAAACAGCAGTGAAGAACGACCGTTGTGAATTAATGGTAATGTTTTTTGTGTTCAGAAATTTTTTACAAATCCATCAAATGTCACAAATTTATACTCACAGGCTGGGCATTTTGTGTTACTGCTGATTTTTCCAGGGTAAAAAGATTCAATATGGTCTTCTTTCAGAATGTTGCAATGACAGATTGTGACCACCAGATGACACCGATCAACTTTTGCCTTGCCTGTCCAAATGGGGCTCTCTAGTGGGGTAATAAATAAAATGGTACTCTTTCAGCAGGTGGCAGTGACTAACTCTGACCAACAAAGGGCAGCTGTTGCAGCTTGCCGTACACGGCCAAAGGGGGCTCTCGCATTTCTGAGCCAAGAAGAGCCATACACAATGTGGGAACAGAGGTGAAGAGCAAACGTTGTGAATGAAGTGTAATGGTTTTTTTGTGTTCAGTAATCAAAAAATCCATCAAATGTCACAAAATTGTCTTCACACGGTTGCCATTTTGTGTTACTGCTGATGTTTCGAGTATAATCAGAAATTGTATGGTATTCTTTCAGAAGGTTGCAATGACAAACTATCACCAGCAGAAGGCAGTCATCGACTTTTGCCTTGCACGTCCAAGTGATGCTCTCTTGTCGGGTAGGAAGAAAGCAAATGGTATTCTTTCAGAAGGTGACAGTGACTAACTCTGACCAGCAGAGGAAAGCTATCGACGCTTGCTGTGCACGGCCAAAGACAATAGTATCCAGCTGCACACTCGGAGGAGGTAGCTTCAGGCAGTGGTAGACATACGCCGGCTGTGGCTGTGGTAAGTTTAGGCAAATTTGATTTTCAAAATAAAGTCCCAAAGTGGCTGTGGTAAGTTTAGGCAAATTTGGTAGGTAGTGATTGACTTTTGAGGACAAGAAATACAGGAAGACGGTATTCTTTGAGAAGGTTGTAATGACAAACTATGACCAGGAGAGGGAAGGCATCAACTTTTACTGTGCACGTCCCACAGGGGCTCTTTCCGCAACTGAGAGCGAAGAAGATCCAAACAAGGTGGAATCAGTGGTGAAGAACGACCCTTGTGAATTCATCGCAATGTATTTTTGTGTTCAGAAAAAAAAAAAATCCATCAAATGTCACAAAAGTATCCTCACAGGCTGGGCATTTTGTGTTACTGCTGATTTTTTTAGGGCAAAAAGGGTGCAATGACAAACTGTGACCAGAAGACGCAAGTAACCGACCTCTGCACGTCCCAATGGGGCTCTTCTCGCAATTTAGAGAGAAGAGCCATTTGCGAGATGGAAACAGCGGTGAAGAACGACCGTTGTGAATTAATGGTCAGGTTTTTTGTGGTCAGAAAAAATCATCAAATGTCACAAAATTATCTTCACAAAGTGGCCATTTTGTGTTACTGCTGTTTTTTCGAGTGTTATAAGAAATCGTAAAGTATGCCTCAAGGATGTTGCAATGACTGGTAAGAACCAGCAGTTGGCAGTCAGTCCACCGTGCACGTCCCAATGGGGCTCTCACAATCAAGAGGGAAGATGGTCCATCCACAAGGTGGAAACAGCGGGGAAGAACGACTGTTGTGAATTACTTGTCACGTTTTTTTGTGGACTGGTGCCAGCAGAATCACCTCCAGATCAACCCTGGGAAATCTCAGGAGTTGGTTGAGGATTTCTGCAGGAAACAGTCCTCACCTGCACTGATGAACATCCAGGGTACGGACATAGAGAGGATGACCTCCTACAAATACCTGGGTATTTTCTAAACAATAAACTGGATTGGGCGGCCCGGTAGTCCAGTGGTTAGCACGTCGGCTTCACAGTGCGATCCCAGCTAATGTGCCAAATAATGTATTAAGCGGATTTAAAGAAAAAACAAATATGAAGGTTCACATAGAAACATAAAGCACTTTTACAAATCAACAACATCCAATAAATTATATTTTCATTGTCATGGCAACCAATGACTCAATATTGGCGCCAGTTACATGCGTTTTCCATACCTTTTGTTATTCAGTTGTTCAGAAAGGAACCACTAGGGAGGGAGAGGGAAAAACACCATGCTCGAACTATCCTCATCTGAGGATAATTAGAGTTCTAGGAGAAAAAATACCTCAGCACGTAAAAAAAAGCATATGACAGTTACAACAAGTCACAAGACATAACATGTAATGAGGGGGCGGATGGATGGGAAGGGAGGGTGTGGGGGGTGGGGGGGCGCGACGCGGCCCGTCCAACCAGCTGCTCAGCATTGTAGCGCTCCGCAGATCACGTCACGTCACGGGGAAAGAAAAACCAGGATCAATGAAGGCAGTGATACAGGGTGTGTATGTGCGTGTGATTGTCTGGTTGTGTGTGCGTGTCAGGCCGCAACTGCTTCGTCAAGGTCTTCTCACGGAGACAGTCCTGGCTTATCAGTCAATGGCCGAGAAGGAGGGGGTGATGGTAGGGCACTAACTTCCATGCGTACGTTCTTCCAGGGGAAAGGTCAAGATAGCAGATGTTTTGGGAACGGCTGCCAACAATTCCAGAAAGCCTTGAGTCCGTGGTCTGTGTCTCTTCAATGGCGCCGATCAGCCGAATCCGCCATTTCTTTTGTGAGCGCGGATCCCAACTTCTCCAAGTTGTTCTCCATCTTGCAAAGACGTTCCAAAACCACATTCATTTGGCGCTTGAGCTCAGTCACCGCTTGAGTCTGAGTTGGACATCCGCGCCGTGCCATCCAAAAAGACCGGCAGCTTCTTCACTTCCGTCGGTTGAATTTTACGATGGATCAGGAAACTGCTAACACCAAACAGCAGCATACCTGCTATCAGAAGGCCGATAATGTAGATGTCTTCCACCTCCTCAATGGACAGTATTGACAGGCACACCATTCTCCACTTCCTCCAGGGATCTAGGGTGTACCTGGCAGCAAATGTCCCCGAGGGGCAAGCAGGCTCCCCACTGCCTCCTCTTCTCGTCGAGAAAATGTTGTTGATTGCCTCGAGAGAACCCTAGTGAGGATGAAGTGGTTCGGAAGATGAATGAATGAATGAATGAATGAATGCCTCGAGAGACCAGCCAACCAATTCCATGGTTTGTTTTTCGGATGAAAATACGGCAGGAGGCTAGGAAAGTCAGAGAAGACAGCACATAGACTGAGTGGCGAGCAAGGGGAGGGGGGTGGGGGGTACTAGAGCAGAGCATAAAAGTGTCCGCCTTTGTCAAGAGCCAAGCAGTAAAAAAAAAAAAATTAACATGTCATCTCAAAGGACTTCCCTGCATCAATAAAAATAATTCCAACTTGAACCGAGATCAGATGTGGCAGATGTTCAGCCCATGTTCCGCCAGGTCAAGATTGCTGATGAACACATTGACTTGTTGAGGTTTTTATGGTGGCCAATATCCTGACGCCAGCCAGGATGGATATGACAATGCCATCTACACCAGGATCCAAAGTAGAGAGAACACTGAAACTATATCCTGCAAGGAGAACTGCACCTTGAACTGAAGAAATCTGTATTTTGGACAGTCAGCACCTTAGTTCTCAAGTACATAAAAAAATAATGAGGATCATAGATTCCACACATTTGTCGCCAAACGAGTGTTGCTCATCATGGAAGAATCTGACATTTCACAGTGTTGATATATCTGTGCAGCACAAAATATGTCAGACAATGCTTCGAGAGGACTGAGTGTGGAACAACTATTGAGGCGGATTGGATGGCTTGAAGGCCCAGACCTTCTGAAAATGACAGAAGAGAAGTAGCCAAGTGAAAGATCAGAATCTGAACTAGTAAGTGATAAGGGTCAAGAAGGACCACTTTGTGAATGATGTTGTGGTCGCCGGCAGCCCTCCATATCTCTCACCAACTGATGACATACTTTTCAGACTGGAGGAAGGTTAAAAGCGCCAGTTGCCTGGTTCGTGTTGATGAAGAGGACTCGACTGAAGCTGTGTCAGAGGAGAAGGCATTTATAGGAAAAGGCCCAAAACTGGCGGGCCAATGGTGGGGATGAAGTGCTCTGCCCCGTGCTTCGCAATGGCCGTGGGAAAAGCGGGAGTCGTTAATGACGGAAAATCCGTCAACAAACATTGATAAACGTTACATGATGTCAAATCATTTGCCTGCGTCAATGTTTCGAGTCCCCCAGCTTCACTCGGAAAAGTAGCGAAAGAGATAGCATCAATCAAACTGCGATTAGCAACGCCCCCTAGCAGTCCGTGTTCACACAAGAAATCCGCGCCCCTAATTAGAACAGTGATTGAAGCAACAATAGAGTTCCACTGGAAATCGCGTCCATGGAAGCATACAGTTAGAGCCTTGGATCCAAAATTGACCACGGGCGAACCATCAGCCGCACACAGTCCTGCAACTACCTGCCATCTTGTCAGCGGCAGTGAGCATAAGCAGGCTAACTTGCGACCCACTGTCAACTAGGAAACTGATGATGAGTCCGTGATGAAGAGCAGCTGGTTTTCTCTGCCGGCACCCACAGCCGCAACTGAACGCCAGCATTGAAGTTTCCAAAGCCTCGTAGGTGCAGGGAGATACACAACGCCGAGCCTTTGCACCGAATGAATCGTCTCGTAGCCAGCAGAACTCGATCAGCTTCCTCTGTCTCGATAATCCCCGTCCGCCAGACAAGCGGAGTTCGCCAACATCGCACACATAAGAGGCGATAGTTGTCATAAGAAAATGTGCGGGAAAGGGAATCCGCCCTCATCTGAGCCGAAAAGAGACAACATTTTGTCCATGAGATCCACTGCCATGCCATCACCCAACCTTGGCAGGGAAATGAGTCTCTCAGCTCTCTCTGAGTCCGACAAACTGAACCTCCTGAGCAAGAGCTGTTTGAGCGTGTCATACTCCTGTTTTGTGGATGTGTACGCAAGGGCTGCAGAACACAACGAGTAGTCAGTTGGTCCATGGCCGCCACGACCATGTAAAGCTTCGGCTCAACAGTGGTGATTCCTCGTATGTGGAAAAGCGCTTTGATATGCTGACACCACAAAGGTCTGCCAGAACTCCGGCAACTTCGTGGTAGTGGCGGTATGGGGGCGATGTGGCAGAGGAAGACACATTTTCATCCACTGCTCAAAACATATTCGCCGCCGGGGTCACCAATGTGGCACTGATAATGGAGTACACACAACTGAGTGTAAACACGTCTTTATTCCATCACTGCGAACAAGTGAATCTGAAGCATTGCAAAATTGCGCCAGAACATGAATGTTAACACGCCCCCAACAGCCTGTCTGCTGGTGAGAGGCATCGTTCTCATAAGCATAAGCTCGAACCCCTGGTTTAAAAGTATATTTCACTGTAGAGTCCTCAATTCTGGATTTCTCAATTCAGGATTCATGCCTCAATCTGTTCAAAGACAACTCAAGGCCAAGTGGAAGTTTCAAATGAGCAACCAAATACCACAAGTAGTAAAGATCGGCCATCAACCAGAAGGTCGAGAGCAGTGGTGTCAAACATATGGCCCGCGGGCCGTAACCGGTCCCCAAGGAGGTTCGATCATGCCAGCAGGATAATTTAAAAGTGGAAAAATGCATAAAAGACATGGAATGAATATTTTTAATAAAGTGCAATTCATGGAGTATCCGCTCGGGGACACACTGGGATCAGAGTAGAAGACAACATTGTTTTGATCAGAGAAGAAGACAACAGCAGCCTCAGTTCATGATGCAACCACCACTTCTGAGGGCAGAGTGAGTCCTGTCACTGAGAGGCCATCAGAATCAGAATCAGAATCAGAATCATCTTTATTGGCCAAGTATGTAGAACACACAGCATGTGACAGTTTAGAGACATTTGTGCCCCTTACAAATGATCCTGCTCTTATTGTTGTGAACGTTTTTGAAACATTAACATTGACAAGTTATTTTGGAAAACAAAGCAAAACTGCCAAATACTCAGATATTGTTCATTTGTGTCAGGGGGGAGGGGGGGCATTTCAAAGCATTTATGCTTTGTGTCCGTGTATTTGAGTTAGTTTTTCCACTGTATGTACTCTTGCAAGTATTTTTTGCATATATTTTTTGTTCAGTCCACCCTGCTCCTCCTTCATTCCTGATTGTATGGGGTCCTCTACCCTCATGCCAAATCATGACATCACAAACAATAAAAGAGAGAGTAAATCACAGTTAGCAGGACTTCAAACAGTATCCTCCATTCTTTCTCTCAAGAGTCAGAACAGACCCAACAACAAAGGAGGTACTGATAAATATTGTGGTCATTATGTGAAAACAGTGGATATGAAAGGGAGAAATCTAAAAACACAGCTTTAAGGTCGCTTTTTTTTCCCAAATGAAGTTTCACCAATAGATGTCGCCCTTGGCCCTATGAACCTTGAAGTCTGTATTCTGCTCATATTTGGTCATGCTCTGTGGCTTTCCCATGTCCGCAGTGTAGCTTTGCGTCTTTGTAACAATCATCACCTGGAATTGGAATACTCCCTACTGAAGACGCACAAACTTTGGAATGCGCCAAGATGAGAATCGGTTTAGGAGAAACGAAAGTTATGATATCACATTTTGTGTTTCGGGACCGCCCTTCTGATAGTATAAAAATGATGTGATTCTCTTCCTGCGTTGCACTCGTGACGCGCAGCAATTGTCTGTAACTGCGGGTGCCCGGAATATTCCGTTATTAAAAGATTCGAAGGAACTGTTCATCGATTCCAGCCTCTGATTGAAGTACCAACATTCTCCTCGTCCGAAATTCAACGAACACGCGGGGGAGAGGAGGCCGCTCTTCTCCCAACAACCTCTCGAAATCCTCGGCGTTGTCCTTGCACACAAAACAACTTTGTCTCGTAACATTACATTTAATTATCATAGCGTAATAAATTTGCAGGTCACAATTTTTCCACAACAGTCTTTTGATCTCTTTTTGGTGAGCTTGTGCAACACACTCACCACTAGCATTTCTTGAGGTACAGCAGGGGGGGTTTTCGGACTGGAGAAAGGCCTATACTGAGGCCAAGAGTTTTATGTCGTCAATTTCAGAAATAAATCGAACGATTGACTGAAACGTGTAAATCAGGTTTTTCTGATTATCGCATGACTGAAGTGCATGTAGATGCATCATCTAAACATGGCTGTGGTTATTGTGGTCCACTAAATATGACTGTACAAAATAAACAATTGATATACCTGAACTGACCTTCGAACCAGCACTGCCTCCATCGAAAGCCAGCTGGCTTACCACTACACTATCAGTGACTGTGACTGGAAAGGCACTTTAGTCATATATGACGCAACACAATGGGGTTTTCCCAAAGAAAAAATTAACGTTTTTAAAAGTTTATTTTCACGCGATCTGAATAGATTTTGAACCTGTGCTGACAGTCCTGAAAGCCTGCGGTTTTACCACTACACTACCAGCGACTGTGAAAGGCAGTGCGCTTTGATCTTACAGGATGCAACAAATTGGAGTTTCCCAAAGAAACATAACTAAGTATGTGAAATTTTATCTTCACACATCCCTGAGCGGGGTTTGAACCAGCAGTGCCTCCATCAAAAGCCAGCTAGTTTACCACTACTACTACACTACCAATGACTGTGAACGGCAGTGCACTTTAGTCATATATGACGCAACATATTGGGGTATTCCCACGGAATAAAGTAACCAGGTGTTTGGTGCTGTATTTTGAAATGTCACTGAGGGGATTTTGAACCGGTGCTGCCTAAACTGAAAGCCAGCGGGTTCACCACGACACTACCAGTGACTGCGAATGGCAGGGCTTTTCAGTCATATATGACCTAACATAATGGGGTTTTCCCAAAGAAAAAAATTAACTATGTGTTTAAAATTTGATTTCCACACGATACTGAGCAGGTTTTGAACCTGAGCTGACTGCACTGAAGGCCTGCGGTTTTACCACTACACTACCAGCGACTGTGAACAGCAGTGCACTTTGATCTTACAGGATGCAACCCATAGGAGTTTCCCAAAGAAAACACAACTAAGTATCCATCCATCCATCCATCCACCTTCTACCGCTTATCCGAGGTCGGGTCGCGGGGGCAGCAGCTTTAGCAGGGAAGCCCAGACTTCCCTCTCCCCAGCCACTTCTTCCAGCTCTTCCCGAGGGATCCCGAGGCGTTCCCAGGCCAGCTGGGTGACATACTCTCTCCAGCGTGTCCTGGGTCGTCCTCGGGGTCTCCTCCCAGTGGGACATGCCCGGAACACCTCACCAGGGAGGCGTTCAGGAGGCATCCTAATCAGATGCCCGAGCCACCTCATCTGGCTCCTCTCGATGTGGAGGAGAAGCGGCTCGACTCTGAGCCCCTCCCGGATGACCGAGCTTCTCACCTTATCTCTAAGGGAGAGCCCGGACACCCTGCGGAGAAAACTCATTTCGGCCGCTTGTATCCGGGATCTCGTTCTTTCGGTCACGACCCATAGCTCGTGACCATAGATGAGGGTTGGAACGTAGATCGACCGGTAAATTGAGAGCTTCGCCCTTTGGCTCAGCTCCTTCTTTACCACGACGGACCGATACAACGTCCGCATTACAGCAGACGCTGCACCGATCCGCCTGTCGATCTCCCGCTCCCTCCTTCCCTCACTCGTGAACAAGACCCCAAGATACTTAAACTCCTCCACTTGGGGCAAGATCCCCTCCCCGACCCGGAGTGGGCACTCCACCCTTTTCCGACTGAGGACCAGGTAGGTTAAGGCTACTGGTCTATAATCGTTGTCAACCTGGGGGAGGGTTTTTTAGGGACCGGAATTATAATCGATTTATTCCAGAGCTGCAGCACTTCTGTGTCTATAGACAGCTGGAAGAGAGGGTGCCATGCCGGTGTTAGTTCCTCAGCAAAGATTTTTAAGAAATAAGCAGACATATTGTCTGGTCCGGTGGCTTTGTTTACGCGCAGTGATCTAAAAACCCGGGTAACACGAGCTGTGTCAATTAACACCCTGTTATTAGGATCATACTGCAGATTGCACAGCAATTCATTTCACTCTTTGGAAGTGTCAACTTCAAAACGCATGTAGAAATCATTTAGCTCCCTTGCCCTCGCTTTCTCATCATGAGCCGACAGGGGCTTCTTCCTTGTGCCCATGTTTGTCATGGTGCGAATTGAGTCCCACAACCTCTTTGTGTTGGAATTAGACAGGGCTTGCTCTGCCAGCTCTTTGTGCTTAGACCGTGCTGTTCTTAGTTGCCGGTTGAGATCCTTCTGGGCCAACTTTAGCCCAGCATCGTCGCCAAGCCTATGGGCTCTTTTCTTCCTCCTTATACATTCAATAACCTCCTTCGTCATGTACGGCTTTTTGTTTGCATATAGTTTTACAGTTTTTTGAGGGATAATGTGCATGCAGAAGGAGACATAATCTGTTATTACTTCTGCAGCCTCATGAACATGTATGTCTTGGAAGAAGACACCCCAGTCTGTGCAGAGATTGGTTTTGATTTCTGGCTTGCTAGACTTAAAAGCTGACCTGTAGATGGGAAGTAGGTGTATCGCTTTATGGTCTGAGTTTCCCAGGGGAGGCAGGGCTCTTGAGGAGTAGGCATCCTTAATATTGTAATTAAATTATCAATTTTAACATTAACATAGTAACATAAAAATTGAAGGAACATCTCTCTCTCTATCTGTCGTGGGGTGTGCGCCTCTCCCAGCTGTCAGCAGGCAGTAGGCGGGGCCTTTCGGCATCCCGAACTCCTTCGCCAACACAGACACACGCACACCTGACTCATATTTTGTGATTAAATCTTTCTTAAATTCTATAGTTTTGCGCCCTATTTTCCTCTTTTCTTCACCAGGTTCACCACTTCCACTTGCTTTCTTTGGTGCCATGATTAGGGGCTGATACACGATGCAAAAATAACAGTCCAATATTACGTAGTTCTCACCAAACACGTCTGCTTTTTAAAAAAAAAATTCTTAATCGAACAATACAAACTCGTCTGCTCACAAGCTGTTTCTGTACGATTATTGCATAATAATGAGACACCGGACACCAGAGTGTTCATTATGTGCCGCTGCATTGAAAAATGCCGGCCGTTTAACAAACGCACGCCCCCCCCCCCCCCCCTCCCCCGGGCTGCCAGGGCAAACCATTATTAAAAGAGGGGGATTTCACTCGCGCTAACAGAAGCGTCTCACCAAACACGTCTGCTTTTTTTTATTTAACAATTCAAAAACGTCTGCTCACAATGGTCGCTTCCTGTGTAGCGGCGCGACACGAGGGAGCGCGGCGACAGGAGGGAGCGTCACTTCACTCCTCTCGGCTTTGCTACCTCCTCTCGGCTTCGCTACCTCGCAAAGCTACACGAGGTAGCGTTGCTACACGAGGTAGCGAAGCCAAGAGGAGTAAAGTGACGCATTCAAGTGCGCTCAGTTAGTTCGAGAACCGAAATTAGTTCGTCATCCGAGGCATAAAAAAATCGAAATTTTAGTTCGAAAACCGAATTGTACGAGGACCGAGACGTCCGAAACCCGAGGTTTGACTGTACAGGGATTTTTTTGAACAACCATTTATAGTAAGTCGTTTTTGAAAGACCGTGTATCGAAAGGCCTTTTTTTTTTCCCTCAACAAGGGATTAGTTTTCAGCCGTTGTCCCAAGCAATGTTCCCTCTATTTTAGCTGGGCAAAGAGACAAACTCCCTGAGCACACCGAGGACCAGTGTGCGCAACATCAGAAATGCTGTGGCCACACACCAGTACCACAGCTCAGATCATCGAAAACTTCATGCCTTATTAAAAGAATCAGATTACAACAGCAATTTCCATAACTTGTTGCCAGCCAATCTAAGAAATAAAATTTTGTTCATATTAATACATTTTTCACAATAATGTGTGGTGTTTCTTGTTATACACTCTTTTATTAGCATTTCCACTACTGCGACTTATAGTCCGGAAAATACAGTACATATTCAGCAAAAATCCCAACTACTGTAGATGTTCCTCTCCGCCGATCTGTATCCCTTTCGGCTCTTGACTTTGTCAAATTAGTTGTGCGAGGGGTTCAAGAAAGACTGCAAACAGGATTGGTGAAAGACAGCAACTTTGTCAACGAGACTTCCGTGGCTTGGTAGTGTCGATGAAGCTGCGCTAGGCAAAGTGCGTTCACACATTTGAGTGCCCGATCATTGAATCCAAACTTTTCCGGAACCTGAAATCAAAATCCTTTTCTTCATTAAAGCTTATCAGTGTCACCAATTGATTGTTGCACTTTGATGTGCTTAACAATATGCATCTTACATTGTCATGGGTTTAACGAATCCCGTCTGATCCTCATCAATAATATCGCCCATCATATGGTCAAACCGCTTTGCGATTATTCAAGTCCGCATTTATCAGTGAAAGTGGACTATTGCCTGAACACGTTTCACCTTCGTTTCCCTCAGGAATAACCGATAGCAAAGTCCCATTCCATGTTCAAGCGAATAGCCAGATGAAGATCCGACTGAGGGTGCAAGTTGTGTCCCACATGAATAGTACAATTCAGAGGACAGGTCATCTCGTTTGGTTGGAGTTTTCTCAGGGTCTTGTCGATATCATAAAGGAATGTTGCATTGTTCCGAGTGAAGGAAGAACCAATGTGTCCAGAATTTGGCTGGGGTGCGACTTATACTCTGGAGCGATTTATGGGTGAAAATATGAACACATTATTTTATCATTTCACAATTTATTATTTATAATTTATAAGAGGCGGCTCTAGACCTGTGTTGATAAAACCACGATGAGTCTGACGTAAGCGACGTGGAAGAGGAAGCGCTGCATCTTCTACCTCCGGAGTTGGTGGAGTTGCTTTAAAGTGACACAGAGGTTGAAGATTCCATTGGACTTAGTGATTTGGAGTGACATTGATGGTTTGGTGAACTTGTTAACATGTTCTTTGTGCTATAGTTATCGGAATAACTCTTAATATTTTACTTGAACATACCAGGCACGTTCTCACTTTGTCATTTATGCGTCATGCACCGTGAGCATCGTGTACACTTATTCAGCCTGTTGTTTTCTATTTTATTATTTTTTTAATTGCCTTTCAAGATGACATCTGTTCTTGGGGTTGGATTTTTTCACGTAAATTTCCATCCGAAATGCGACTTATACTCCAGTGCGACTTATGATTTTTTTTTTGTTCTTTATTATGCATTTTATGGCTGGTGCGACTTATACTCAGGAGCGATTTATAGTCCGGAAAATACGGTACTCTGCGATGATTTGTTACTTGGGAGGATCGAGACTGATGTTTGCCGAAATTGCTTCAGCACTTGGAACTCTACGGTTTCTAATCTGGTTCCCAACTCAATTTCGAGAAGACAGAAATTCAGAGGTTGAATGATCACCGAAGCAGAGTCATTTGACCCGAGATTAGAGCTAAGATCGGTCCTAAAAAATCGAGCCCGCCCCGACCGGGCCCGAGGGTATTTAAACCCGACCCGACCCGAGCCCGATCACTAAACTTGATTCGCAGCCCCGAGCCCGAAGCAAACCCGAGATTTCATATTTTATTTGTGAGGACTCGGGAGGAGGAGGGGTGATTTCTGATAACAAAGCCTGTCTTTTGTAGCGAAATCTCAGTTAAAGAAGACTGTATAAACATTTACATCTTTTGTATTTCTGTTTCTGAAGAGATTACATTAACCGACAATTTTCCATCATTGACGGCTTTTTTTTTCAGAGTGGACAGGGAAAATTTAAGGCCGGCCGTCATTTTGAGGGGTTGAAAATAGGGCCGTAAACCACAGCCGCAGTACGTCCTTAAGAATCTAGCGTGGCACTTTAAGAGAGAGAAGCAGAGACACTATGATAAAAAAAAAGTCCGCGAGAGAGAAACCCGACCCGACCCGAACACGAAGCAATGATCGTTCGGGTCGGGTCGGGCCCTGAAATGTCGGGCTCGGGCTTGGGCGGCCCGATCTTACCTCTACCGGAGATATCGTCTCAAGTGAAGAAGGGAAAAATATTCACTATCCTGGGGTCACTTTTTCATTTATGGAACAATTCTGAAATACAATTGAAAAGTTACATTGAAAAAGAGGGCGATAATAATAATAATAATACATTTTATTTATAAGCGCCTTTCAGAACACTCAAGGCCACTTTACAATCAAAAGCAATAAAACCACAGATAAAATTATAAATAATAAATAATTAAAGAGGAGATGAGTCTAAACAGAGTATGTAATTTTAAATAGGTGGGTTTTGAGATGAGTTTTGAATACGGGAAGAGAGTCAATATTACGGATGTCGGGTGGTAGTGAGTTCCAGAGTTTGGGGGCAGAGCGGCTGAAAGCTCTGCACCCCATTGTGCTGAGACGGGCAGAGGGAACACAGAGGTGGAGGGAGGCTGAGGACCTGAGGGAACGAGAGGGAACGGAAATTTGAAGAAGGTCAGACAGATAGGGGGGGGCAAGATTATGGATGGCTTTAAATGTAAAGAGGAGTATTTTGAAGTTGATCCTCAGTTTGACAGGGAGCCAGTGGAGCTGCTGGAGGACAGGAGTGATGTGATGGAAGGAGGGGGTTCTAGTGATGATACGAGCTGAAGAATTCTGGACCAGTTGAAGTTTGTGGAGGAATTTGTGATGAACACCGAAAAGAAGTGAATTGCAATAGTCAATACGGGAGGTGACGAGACTGTGGACAAGGATAGCTGTGGTTTGAGGGGTGAGAGAGGGACGGAGACGGTTGATATTGCGTCGGTGGAAATATGCGGACCGGGTTATGTTATTAATGTGGGAGTTGAAAGATAATGAGCTATCGAGGATGACACCCAGACTCTTGACCTGAGGGGAGGGGGACACAGTGGAGTTATCAATAGTGAGAGAGAAACTGTTGGTTTTGTGGAGTGTGGATTTAGTACCGACGAGGAGGAGTTCTGCTTTGTCGCTGTTAAGTTTGAGGAAGTTATGTGCGAACCAAGATTTAATTTCTGAAAGGCAGTGTGAGAGGGAGGACGGTGGGAGGGAGGCGTCGGGTTTGCTGGAGAGGTAGAGCTGGGTGTCATCTGCGAAGCAATGAAAATGTATGCCAAATTTGCGGAAAATATTGCCAAGGGGGAGAAGGTAAATAATGAAGAGGAGGGGTCCCAGGACAGAGCCCTGGGGCACACCAGAAGAGACGGGGAGGGACTGTGAGGTGAAGATAAAAAATCTCATACTACAAAAATCTCATACTACAAAAATATATCCATCGTGTATCGACAGGAGAAATTGCATCCATACGTGTATAAGGGGGCGGGGTCTGTTCCTGTCTTCCTTTTGTTTCTGATTTTGTATTGATAGTGCATGTTTGGAATCACGGTTCTATACATTGCGCTCATACAGAGAGTTGTTTAAACAGATGTAAAGGGGAGCATTTATAACTTTTTTTTTATTTGCGATGCATACTGCGACATGAATTTAGGAATAAGCTATTTGTGTATGAGCATGCTACCCTGATTTTTAGGATGTAATTCAAATAAAGGGGGGACCACTGGATACGTTTTTCTCCCCCCTTCCGACGCCGCTTGTGAATATCAATTGGACTGAACCAGGATATGTATGGTTCTTTTTTTTTCTTTGCTTTTGTTTTGATGTCTTTCAAGTTGTGTTTTTGTCTTCAATAAATCAATCAGATTTGAAGCCTCAACAATTATTCTCCCCAACAAATAATGACGGAGTTGGGACAAAGCGGCTTCAAGGTTTGTACGGAGTACCCAAAACACGGGGATTAAATTTGCGACACTTCCGGCGAACAAATACAACGGAGCCATGGCGTTACAAAAGCATACGGAAGACGTTGATGTGTGATGTGACTTTTGAATCAAAATGGAAGCATTTGGAAGTGTCGCTGTAAATGGAAGGACAATTCCAAATCTGGTCAAAAAAGCAGTGAACAGTTGAACCGGCTTGTGTAATTCTTGTGCGCTTCCATTTAAGATGGAGAAATACTCAAACTCAGGGAGTTGTTTGTTTTATTTTGCACATTTTCCTGATTTATTCTAAATACATCCTGGATTCATAGAGAGTTTGTGTTTATTTTTGGACTTTGCAGAGCGACGGTTTTGTCTTTGGCCACAAATAAAAGAGAGGCCTTTCTTGAAAGTTATCTGTCATTTGTTTAATTGAGATTATTTCAATTATTTTTTTTTTTCACCAATAGCACCGGTGATATCAGCTATTTGGTATTGATATCGGTGAGTTCTCAAGCGTGACGAAGTTCATACCGGTATCAGCCATTCGAATATTTGTTTGTATGGTGTTTGTTACGGTAGACAAAGGTAATGGTAGCGGAGAATACAAAAGCAAAGGAGATGGGGGAAGGAAGGGTGCAGGGTCAAGTGGTCCGGGGCGGAAAATGTGGAGCCAGGCTGGGCAGGCACTGGAACAAGACAAACAAGAACAATTGAGTATGCACAAAAAATATAAAAATGGCAAGCGTGTGCACGAGCAATGGCCTAGATACCACTCAAATGCGAGAATCATCTGGCACACGCTTGCAGATCAGCAGGGCTCTTATTCGCAGGAGGTGATTGCTGATTGCTGATCAGCTGCAGGTGTGTGCCCAGCCTAGTCATGAAAGGGAAACAGACACAGACGGTCCCTGGAAGAGGACTCTCCAAAATAAAAGCACAGAAGGAAGAGGGTCTGTGATGATACACCACAGTGTTGATTGGATTTATTATTATTATTATTATTATTACTTTTTTTTTTCCATGTCTTGTCTTGCTCATTAGGTTTTTGTTACCAGCTGTTCTCCTCAGCTTTCCATTCGTGTTTTGTCCAGGAGCAGCTCGTTGTGTCGTCAGCGTGGTTGTATTTCGTTCCCTGATTTCTTTCTCTCTGTGTCATGCCATTTTTGTTTTCTGTTGCTGTCATGTCGCAGACTCATGTCATGCTGCCTTCCCAGTGATGGGGCTCAATTTGTTTCGTGACTTTCAATCTCGGAAATCATATTTTGGTCAACTAGGTGTTTTTGATGGTTTCAAAGAGCCCTGCTTCCTTTTTGTGTTGGTTTCGGAGAATCAAGACACTCTTTCTTTTTTTCAGTACACCCTGCACTGCACTCTTGCCCCAATGTGCTTGTGTCCACATTTTTATCACCAGCACGACAAAAACACTCGCCCCATGACAGAGGCGATGCCTTGTGTGGGCTTACATTTTCAGATCCATTTGCACCATTTTTGAGCCATTGAACCAGCAGCATGTTTGTGTATTCATTTCACTGTTTGTCAGTTGTGAAATGGTCCAAGAAATGAAAATGACTTGTCCTGTCTTTTTTAACTTTACAACCCAAAAATCGGAGTTTCTTTTTGTCTCCTTCCAGTTAATGAGTATCAGTGCCTTACAGTGCTTGTTTTCAGCTTACATTTAAAATAAGACCAAGCATTTCAATGTTTTATTCACAGGATGTGGTTGATTGCATTCAATTTGACAGGCTTCTCCAGTATTCCAGTGCGTGCTCATGTGTCACTCCAATCTCGTGGCAGTGATTTATTTCATTTTTATTATTATTATTTTTTTTTTCAAATCAATCTCACGTTTGGATGAGTGATGACATTTTACACACACACACAAAACCCCAAATACATCTTTAGTGAAAAGGTTTTTTGTTTCCACCTGTTCTCATCAGAACAGAGCCTCGGGTCTAAGGCAGGGGTGCCCACACTTTTTTGATCAAAGATCTACTTTTCGATCAACCAACCTCGATCGATCCGTTACCGTGCGCGCGCGCATACGCGCGCATACGCGCGCATGCACGTACACACGCATGCCATGATGAGCACTTTTGCAGCCTGTTAAGAGCTCGTAGCGAACGCGTACCGTTTCAAAATGCTTCTCTCGGCCCTCCAGATTCCCATTCTTTGCCCATCCCCTTGGTGAATTGTACAAGAATGAGGATAATGATAACAATAAAAGATTAGCGCAACAACACTGAGCACAAGCTGCAACTGCAGACTGCTGAGCACTAACAACTTCCAGTGACGTAGTCACACGCCACCGTAGGTTAAATATGACCCACTTTATTTTAGTTTCTTATTTAAATACTTTTTGTGAAAATGAAACTGTTAGAATGATTAGGGTGCAAAAAGTGTTACTAACATGCACAGAGACACAAATGTTTTTTGTTTTTTTTCCATCTACACCCCTCGGATCGATTTGGGACCAATCCCGGGTCTACTGGTCGATCACGATCGACGTAATGGGCACCCCTGGTCTAAGAGTCAGTTCCCTCAGCTAATCGTGTCTTGCCGAGGGGTTCCTAGTTGTCTCGTCAGTTTGCTTGCATTTTGTGCCTTGGTTGTACATCTTTGCCAGTTCGTTATGTGTTTGTGTTGCTGGGTGTCGTGTTCCCAGTTATTGTTATTGTTTTATTGTTTTTTTTTAATGCTTCATCCTGTTTTGCGGAGTTTTGTTATTATTATTATTTTTTTTCAAAGTTCCCTCAAACCACCAGCTTTGTCTTTTTGGGCTTTGTGTGTGTGTGTGTGTGTGTGTGTGTGTGTGTGTGTGTGTTGGAGGGGAGAGGGGGAGGGCGGTTATTCCAGGAATAAAATTCGTTTTTGTTTTGAGTAAATCCTGCATGCCTGCCTTGCCTCTCTTATTCATGCACGAGAGTCCACCTTTTCACCACCACAAAAACGCTCAATCTGTACGTTTGCGACTTTAGAATTTAGGATTATTTCCATTTCATTTTTGAATTGACTGTTTGCTATAAAGTGTGCAAAACGGCTGTGCTTTTGTTTCTTAATTTTACACCGTTAAATTGTCATCAGTACATGCAGGAAAGTAGTGTCTCCTCGTTTCACGTTTCAACTAAAAAATCAAAGTGCAACATTGTCTCTCTTTAAACGTTGTTTGGATCTTCTTCGGTCTGAATTGCGAGAAGAGTCCCAATGGGATGCGCAAGGCAAAGGTCGATTACTGCTGTCACAGTTTGTCATTGCACCCTTTTAAAAGATGACCATATTATTTCTTATTACCCTCCAAAAATCATCAGGAACAGAAAATGCCCAGCTTGTGAAGATCATTTTGTGACAATTGATGGATTTTTTTCATTTCTGAACACAAAAGACATTGCTATTAATTCGCAATTCTTCATTCTTCGTGGAGGAGCCCGAGAGGGACTTGCACAGTAAAAGTCCGTCACTGCCCCCTCCTGGTTATAGTTTGTCATTACAACCGCCTGAAAGAATACCACCTGTTCTGTATTTCTTATCCTCAAAAGTCGATCACTGCTGTCTGTTGGTCACAGTTAGTCATTGCAACATATTATTTCTCATTTCTCTCGAAAAATCAGCAGGAGCAAAAAAGGCAGGCCTGTGAAGATAATTTTGTGACATTTGATGGTTTTCTTTTTCAATTTTCTGACCAAAAACAAGATTACAATTAATTCACAAGGGTCGTACTCCCCACTGTTTCCACCTTGTTTTTTGATCTTCACTCTCAATTGCGAGAAGAGCCCCATTGGGACGTGCATGGAAGAAGTCCGTCAATCCCCTCTGCTGGTCATAGTTTGTCATTGCAACCTTCTCAAAAATACCATAATATTTCTTATTACTAGAGCTGTCAGTTTAGCGTGTTATTATTGGCATTAATTTAAATCCATTTTAACATGATAATATTTTTTATCGCGAGATTAATGCGGCAACACGTGACAGCGGATGTAACGTTGCTCTATAAATAAACCTAAAACAAAACAACAAGCGCACTGCAAGTTGCCAGATGTTTCCACTGACAAGACCAAAGTTACCTGCATGTTTTGCAGTCGTAAACTGAGCTATCATCATATCACGTCGAGTCTGAAATGCCACTTAACTCATTGAATACCACCCCTTTTTCTGTTCTACAGCTATATAAACATGAGACCTATCAGAAGAAAGGTCTCTTCTTTCAGCAGAAAAAAAGTTTGTTTCTATCTTTCGCCGTTCTTTAGCAATGAGCATTAGAAAATTGCTAAGTTTTATGGAAAAGGTCGATTTGTTGCAGAAATCCAGACAAAATGAGCTTTTTGTAAAAGCATGCATTTCAAGTTTGACACTATTTTTTGCTTTCGTGACAGCTCAAATACCTCAATAATGTGTTCCTCCTACAAAACAAAATTACAAAAAATGTTTTTATCGCAAAATAATGTATTTGCACATAACAAAACTATTGAACTATGAACTGGAGGAGCTCTTCTGTTATGAACAGCTGGAGGAAGTCAGCTGGCTCTTCAGACACCAGTTGTGTAGCAGCATCCAAAGGCCCTGGGGTCGCTGTGAAGGGGATGGTTTTTGGCTTCCATCCAGTTTGTCGCCACATGGGGAGGCAGATCGACAGCGCGAGGGAGACGGCAAACACACTTGCCACGTCAGCAACATCCGGGCCAGCAGCAAGCCCACTGGACACGTCACCAACTAGCATACACCCGGCTAGCAACGAGACCCGAGAAAATGCCACCCAAACAGAAGCAAGACACAAAGCAGAACTAGGACTTCCTGACCCACACTCAAGTAAACGAATTACTCCAGCAACAAAAATAACTTTTTATGGCGCTCTTGCAACAGCAACAGGAAAATTTCAAAGGATTTGTCAACAACAAACTCACGACTTGACACTTTTACCAGGGAAGTCCAAGAAATAAAAACCAGCATCAACTTTACCCGGAAAGAGGGAGACAACATTAAAAAAAGTCAAATTAGTCAAACTGGCCATTCCAAAGACATGCAAACAGAAATCTACAAAATATGTGACAGCCTGCTAGCATTAACAGACAAGACGGACTACTTGGAGGGACAGTCAAGAAGAAACAACTTGGTAATCGATGGAGCAGAGGAAACACCGGGAGAAACATGGACTGAAACAGAGGAAAAAGTGCAAAAAATCCTCAAGGAGAAGCCGCAGATACAGTGGCAAATTGAGGTGGAGAGAGCTCACCGCACAGGAAGGCAAGAATCTGGGAGACCTCGACCGAGGCCAGTTGTGGTGAAATTTAAAAAACACAAAGACAGAACAAGGATCCTACAAAAAG
The DNA here is from genome assembly GCA_018466805.1 of Hippocampus abdominalis. Lineage (NCBI taxonomy): Eukaryota > Metazoa > Chordata > Actinopteri > Syngnathiformes > Syngnathidae > Hippocampus > Hippocampus abdominalis. The sequence goes on from CM031696.1 coordinate 1,895,596, forward strand.
CAAAATACTTAAAAGGCTCCAACATCTACATCAACGAAGACTTAAAAGATGCCGTACGACAAAAAAGAAAAGAGCTCCTGACAAAATTAAAAGCTGCATGGGACCGAGGGGAAACGGCCTACTTAAGACATGACAAACTTACTGTCCACCCCCGCACCAGTACTCCAACACAACAGGCTCGAGCTCAAGACCATCAGGCGGCAGACTGAGAACTGTTCACCACCCGACGACAAAAACTCTGACTCTACTGAAGCAGGAAATTCACATACCAAAAACATGGACTTCCAACTCTTTGATGACCCTTCCAACCCTTTGATGACTTCCAACCCTACTGACCACAAGCCATTCGACCCCGAGAACAACTTGGACCCGGACAGTAAGACCGACCGACCGCAAGGGAGCCAGTGACGACCGCGAGGGAGCCAGCGACGACCACGAGGGAGCCAGTAGACAACCAGCGACGACCGAGGGGGAGCCAGGGACTCCCTCGCGGTCGTCGCTGGTCGTCTACTGAAATAGAAGGATATGAAATGTTTGCAACTAATAGGGAAAACAAAAAAGGAGGGGGGGTTGCAATATATGTAGACAAAGCACTGAAATGCAGTAAAATCGAGATTGACAAGCACAATAGAAAACCTAATGGAATATCTAACTATTGAAATACATAATAAAAAGGCATCAAATATCATCATAAGTTGCATCTATAGGACACCAGGATCATGTATTGACACATTCAATAAAAAACTAACAGATATGCTCAGCTACTACAATGATAAGAAAACACGAATAATGTGTGGTGACTTTAACATTGACTTATGAAACCCAAATGGACACAAAAAAAGAACTGACTTTATAAATACAATGTCCAGCAACAGTCTTTTCCCAGTAATCCTGAAACCTAGTAGAATAACAGTTGACACGGCCACATTAATAGATAGCATATTTATAAATAAGATTGATCATAAAATGGAAAGTGGAGGAATATGGTGACTTTGATTTTGTGACCCATCCCCTATTGATTCAGTCCTGCAGGTATGCTTTCACTTCCTGGTGTAGTGATTTGGGCACGCTAATGTAAGTCTTTTGGACTGGTGAATGACCATGAAGAGAAATGTGCATGCGGAGGGCAGGGATGCTGCCGACATCATTTTCATCCCGGGCGAATGCGTTACACTCCTCCCTGAGCATTTCCCTCACTGCATTTTGCTGCCCGTTCGTTAAGTGTTCTAACAGTATTGGAGGATCCCATTTCTCACTTGTGTAACTACGGGGAGTTGACGAGCTTTTAAAGCCTGCGTCATTGTCATCAGTTTTTGGTAGATTCACAGGCTGTAGAGCTGCTGGGTATATTGCTTTTACCCCTTCAACGTGTCCCAAAACAACACGTGGATCCAGAGTTATTTTATGACTACTGGTATTAGTGATTGGAACTGGGACAGTGGTTGCGTTGCCTCTCTTTGCCTTGAACAGTACTTCTTGTATACGCAATCCTCCAGGCAAACTCTGGCTCAAGTTTGGGCAAAACAACATAGCAGTGCCTCCATCCACCTGTATACGTGTGCGACAGCGAATGGTGGTGGCTTCTCTTGGACCTAGGTCAATTTTACCCCTTCCTGTTTTCACCTGCACCCTCTTGTTTTATGTTGAGGGGGAAGAAATTTCATCTGTGCTGTATGTTACACATACGTACAGCACATTTGACAATAAAGTTGTATTCCATTCCATTCCATTCCATTCCATCCCTTCATTTTCCGTTTGGTGGCTGTGCAACAAATGAATCAAGGTCTTAGCGGACACCACATCCATGTCAAAAGCACTGCTCACAATGTTGGCTGCACAATCGCCTTTGGTTGAACCCTGTTTTAGTTGGTAATTAATCACTTCTTCTATCACATTAAATCCTATAATAGGGTCCTGAGCTACATTGCAGTCGCTTGAGACGAGTACGGGCACTAACAGACTCGGCCTTGAATCTTCTACACCAGTAAGTTGAAACTCAACCGGAACCCACCCAATAAATGGTATTCTTGTCTGGTTTGCAACCAGGCCATTTAGAGGTTCTGGTCCCAAGAGTTCATCTATCCCTTGAATCGTGGTATGAGGTAAGTGGTTTTTTTCTCCATTTGTCAATTATCACTGTCACTTGCGCACCGGCATCCCACAACGCCGTAATTGGTACATCATCAAAAGTGCACCTGACCATTCTACGTCTACCGATTAGTTTAATCAGTTTTCGCCCTTGCCTATTTGATAAGGTATCAAGACTACCAATGTGCGATGACCACCTCTTTTCTTCCTTCTCACTCAACCGGTGTGAGAATAACATAAGCAGTCTCCTCCATAATTTTGACATTTGATGGGTCTCTCTGTCTTATTCCCTAGCTGTCCACCACACGTGATCTGAACCGGAAATGGTAATTGAGAAAACATCCGTTCTCTGCCCTCTGCTGGTCACAGTTTGTAGTTGCAGCCTTTTGAAAGAAAACCATATTTGATTTGACCCCACAGGAGAGACCCATTTGGGCGTGCACGGCCATTTCGATCACTGCTGTCTGCTGGTCAAGATTTGCCATTGCAACCTTCTGAAAGAAGAATATACAATTTGGCATTTTCCTCGAAAAATAAGCAGGAACAAAAAATAGCCACCCTGTGACATTTGACAGATTTCTTAAAATTTCTGAACAAAAACATTAATACAATGAATTCACAGATGTCGTTCTTCCCCGCCTTTTCCACCTAGCATATGGACCTTCTTCGCTCTCAGTTGCGAGAGGCCCAATGGGACGTGCACGGCAGAAGTCCGTCACTGCCCTCTTCTGGTCATAGTTCGTCATTGCAACATCCTTGAAGAATACCACACGATTTCTGATGACAATCGAAAAATCAGCAGGGACACAAAATGGCGCCCTGTGAAGATAAATTGGTAACATTTGGTGGATTTTTTTAATTTCAGAACACAAAAAAACGTGACAATTCGTTCACAATAGTCGTTTTGCACCACTGTTTACACCTTGTTTTTGGATCTTGTTCACTCTCAATTGCGAGAAGGGCCCCATTGGGACGTGTTAGTTAGCAGAGTCGCTTCACAGCGCGTGCAGATTGGCATCCTTCTGCCTAACATCCAAGAATGACACGTTGAGTGAGGTGTTTCCATCAGCCATGTATCGGCGTGTTTTATTGAACAGGTGCAGAGAAGAGAGGGAAAAGAAAAGGCGTGTCCCTTTTTGGAAGGGCTGACCCACGTCACTCACCAGGAACAAAAGTAGAGTTATATTACCCCCTTCTGGCTCAGTCGTAAAAGGCAATCATACAATCTTAACAGGACGTCAAGGGCAAAAGTCGATTACTGGCCTTTTGTGGTCACAGTTTTTCATTGCACCCTTTTGAAAAAGATGACCATATTATTTATGACCCTCGATAAATCATCAGGAACACAAAATGGCCAGCCTGTGAAGATAATGTTGTGACATTTTATGGATTTTTTTAAATTTCTGAATCCCAGAAACATTGCTATTAATTCACAACGTTCGCTCTTCACCACCGTTTCCACCTTGTTTGGATCTTCTTCGCTCTCAATTGTGAGAAGAGCCCCGGTGGGACGCACACAATACTAGTCCGTCACTGCCCTGTTTTGGTCATAATTTGTCAATACAACCTTCTAAAAGAATACACTATTGTTATTGTTAAGTATTATAAGTTGTAATTTGCCTTGTGTTACCATGCTGCCTCCTGTTGTGCGTTTGTTAAACTGCATGTGATGACGCTGCATTCCCTGCGCATGAGCAGTTCAGTAGTCAGTCCACCAGAGTGGACGCTGAATCCAGCGGTTGAATTGAATGTTATAAATGCAGATGTATCAAACTGTAAATTATACCCCTTCTGTTAATTCTTTATTTCCCCCTTTTAGAATTTTGCCCTTGGCAAAGGTGATGAAGAAGTTGTCTCCACACTGCAGAACTTTGCCAAAACGGTGGAGGAGGTGAGACCAGAGTAAAATAATTATGAACATGATTATTATCGGTTCAACTTTTAATTACTGTATGTTACTTATATCAAAGGGAAAATATCATGGGTGAATCAGGCTCAGCGCTAAACGAGTTCACGCCTGAGTCCCGATCAAAACTGACTCTCATCAAGTTTTCTTTCTGTCTGCGGAACAGCCATTTTAGGCAACAGACTAGATGGGTCTGAGTTGATGTGTTCTCCTAAGCGATAAACACGCACATATAGCACATGCAAACACATCACGCACAGGGTCATTTCCAAGCAGGAATTAGCGCCGCCGATGTGGCTAATCTGGTGAACTTTAGCCCTTGATCCTTTGATAGGAGTGCCTGCTTTGAGATAAGCGGAGATGATCAGTGGCGGCGCGAAAATGATCGTAGTGCTCTATGCCAGTGTTTTTCAACCGGTGTGCGGGGCACACTGGTGTGCCGCGGGAAAATATCCAATTTGTATGCCTGTGCGGTCTTTCGCCCACAAAGTAATCATGCCTTCCATGCCGCTTGGGAGCAGCAACAGCTAGCCAATTGCCTTGTGTTTGACGAGAGACAAGCGAATTTGTGACGCATGAATGCAGGACGACAGTGAAACAATAAGGCGGAGAAAAAATTTAGTTATAGCAGTAATAATTTCTATTACCTTTATACATATGTACCTTCTGTTCCCTCTGAATGTTGTGTTCCACTAATTTGTTTTAAATTAGATGTTCGAACGGTACAGCCCCAAATAGTAGGGTTAGTGTTTTAGCACACGATCACCCAGGTATATTTCTACGTGTGTATTTGTTGTTATTAATACGTCTTTATCTATTATTACTCTCAATGCCAGGGGGTTAAGAAACATTGTGAAGCGTAAAGCATTTTTTTTGTTTACTAAACAGCACAGAAATGATTTTTGTTTTCTTCAAGAATCCCATTCGATCTCTAATGATTTGCGGTTATGGAAAGCTCAATGGGGTAACGATTTATGGTTGGCACATGGATCTGAACACTCAGCAGGGGTCGCCACGCTGAAACACCAGTTTTCTGGGAATATCTTACATTCTGTGTGCGATAAAGCAGGTCATTTCCTTTTACAAGTAATCAACACGGGAAACGTCACTATAATAATGACTAACATATATGGGTACAACTCGAACTCTGAAAATAATAACCTTTTTGAAGAATTAGAAAAACATATTCAACATTCACTTGCTAAATTCCCAAATTCCGGTCTAGTTATAGGCGGTGACTTTAATATGATATTGGACCATAACATGGACTGCTGGCCCCCTCGTAATCAATCTTCCCTAAATAAGACCCTGAAGGTATTTATGCAGACATTTAATTTGATTGATATATGGAGGCGCAATAATCCAAACAAAAAAGAGTTCACCTGGAGTAATAGAGACGCCACCAAGCGGTCACATATCGACTTCTGGCTCATATCTCAACATCTTAACATTAATCCAGTTTCGGTTGATATCATTACGACACCTTTAACTGACCATCATGCAGTCCTCATCTCAATCCCTTTACACTCAAACTCTCCTAAAATATGTAAAAGTGTCTACTGGAAGCTTAACAACTCTCTATTACAGCATAAAAAGGTTCAATCTGATATTGAATGCCTTCTCAAAAAGTTTTGGAACAGAGCAAAAGATGACAATTCTTTTCGTAGCAACTGGGAACTATTTAAATTTGAAACGTGTCAATACCTTAGGAAATATGGCAGTAATTTAGCTAAAACGCGTCGATTAGAAGAAGACACGATAGTCTCTAAAATAATCGCCTTATCCCTAAAAAACCCTGATAACATGTCAGATGAAGACAGACTACTACTAACCTCAGAACAGGCTAAACTAAATGAAGTATATCTTAACAAAGCTAAGGGAGCGTTTATAAGATCAAGGAAAAAATGGATCGAGGAAGGCGAACAAAATTCATCGTATTTTTTCCATCTAGAAAAACACCATCGAAAAATCAACTTGATACAGCAACTCAATGTTGATGGCATCATAACTGATGACCCAAAAAACATAGCCAATTTTTGTTTTAAATTTTATAGTAACCTTGTTAGAATAGAAAATACAATGTTGTCATGTTTTAAAGTTTCATCTTGTTACATGCTTCATTGTGTTCAGAACATTTGGCACACATTAGAGGCACAGAGAATCAGGGGTCAATTCGAGGCCAAGGGACCCGAGCGCATGGTACCAGACCATGCGCTCCTTATCTCAGAAAGGAAGATTTAACCCTGGACGGAAGGGGGTGTTTGTGCGCTCCATCACGAGAAAGGGTCACGAGCCAGGTTACCACATATCAATTCAGAGGGACGCCAATCGTTAAAATGTCGACGTGTCTGTTAGTTTATGGACGCTGGTGCTGAATCCATGGGAACGCTTTGTCTTTGGGGCGGCCCAATTTGGACCGCCCAGGGGTGCGACATGTTAATGAAGATGGGAGTGTTTTTCTGATATATTCCTTGTCATTTGCATATACAGTCAATAAAAAGGCCGGCAGAGGTTGCAGAGGTCGGGTGTCAGGTGGGAAGCTCACGGTGAGTGACTTCCTTGAAACTGCACCTCCTGCCGGCAGAGAAAGACAATCTGTTCCTGTGTTCGAGCCTTTGTTGACCGTCCGAGCGAACATCTCTGACAAACCTTTATCAATCCAAATACTGTGAACACTCGGCAACCTCTTTTCTAAATTCTATTAGCAATGTTACACGGATAACTCAAAGCGACAAAGACTTCTGTGATAGGAATATTAATTTAGAAGAAGTAGTTTTTGCTATTGAACACCTCAAAGCGAACAAATCCCCCGGAGTCGATGGCCTCACAGCAGAGTTTTATAAAACCTTCGTAAAAGACTTGGCTCCCTTTCTCCTTGAAGTTTTTTCAGAAAGCATCGAAAATGGTTGTCTTCCCCCTTCATTGACACAGGGATTGATTACTCTGATACCAAAACCAAAACGGGATCATACCTCCATTGAAAACTGGAGACCCATTTCTCTATTAAATAACGACTATAAAGCATTTGCTTCCATAATAGCTAGGAGAATCAAAGGTGTACTCGACCCAATTATTGATGAGGTTCAATCTGGTTTCATGAGTAAAAGACACATTTCCAATAATATCAGGCTTGTCCTAGATCTGATTGATTACTCATTCCTCTGCTCTGACAATAGTTACCTCCTATTCCTAGACTTTTACAAGGCATTTGACAGAGACATGAGTTCATCTTTCGCTGTATGGAACAATTCGGATTTGGTGATTTCTTTTGTAAAATTGTCAAGACTATGTATGCCAATGGCAATAGCTCCATCAAACTGAGAAATGGCACCTCTCCCAGATTTTCTTTAAATCGGGGAGTGCGCCAAGGCTGCCCGGCCTCTCCATTTCTGTTTCTATTGTGTACGCAACTCCTCACCTCTCATATCAGAAGAAGTGCCATCCAAGGGATATCAATTGCAGGCAGAGAAATCCTAATTAGTCAGCTTGCGGATGACACTACGTTATTCCTAAAAAACTCCAGCCAAGTATCTGCTGCGATTGAAACGATCGAACAGTTCTCAGCGGCCTCTGGTCTCCACCTAAATCTCAACAAATGCGAACTGTTCCCTATCCATGACCGGAATGAGACTTCGATCTGCAACATCCCAATCAAAGAAAATGTTACCTATCTAGGAATCACCGTCATGAAAAACCAGACCATGCGATGTACAGCGAACTTTGACCCAATTGTAAACAAAACCCAGGCTAAACTTAACCAATGGCTAGGTAGAGATCTTTCTTTAAAAGGACGTACGTTACTGACCAAAGCGGAAGGACTGTCACGTCTTACATATGCAGCAATCTCTTTGACTGTGAATGAGAAAATTTGTAAGAATATCAATAAGATGCTTTTCGACTTCTTATGGAGGAACAAGACTCACTATGTGAAAAGGTCCGTTGTAATGAATACATACGAAACTGGAGGATTGAACTTCTTGGACTTCTCTACACTCAATAATACATTTAAAATCAATTGGATCAAACAATTTTTAGGTAATCCCTCATCTATTTGGAACTTTATACCTAACTATATATTTTCTCAACTTGGTGGTCTTAACTTTGTACTTTTATGTGACTATAAAATAGAAAAAATTCCCACAGCTTTATCCAATTTCCACAAACAAATACTTTTGGCTTGGTCCTTGATATACAAACATAATTTTTCCCCTCATAAATGCTTTATCTGGAACAAACGTTACATCTTATACAAGAATAGATCATTATTTCTCCATAATTGGTTCAGTAATAAAATAATCCTGGTCAGTCAACTAATCAATAATCAAGGTTTTCTTTTAAGTTACTCTGAATTTTTAAATAAATTTAACCTACCTGTCACCCCAAGGGAATTTGCTACAGTCATGGATGCTATTCCTTCTGGAATTTTGACTCTCTTGAAAGGGGTGGACAGAACAACCTCCACACCAACCCTGGACCCCAAAATGACTGCTATTGGCAAATCCTGTTTTACGTCAACATCAGCTGGAAATAACAACCGTAACATACGTTCCCTGTTTCAAAAAGATATTTCAACAACCCCTCATATTATTACTTACTGGTCTGGTTTTGTTGATAATCTACCCTGGGGAGAAATCTGGTCTCTCCCATACAAATACTTCCTGACTAATAAAGTAAGGGAAATCTCTTTTAAAATGATACACAAATATTACCCCACCAAGCATTATCTTCTCAGGTTCAAGAAAGACATCTGTATTGATTGTTCATTTTGTGGAATGTACCCTGAAACGATGGTTCACTTGTTCTGGCAATGCCCGTATGCCAACACATTTTGGAAAGCTGTATCTAGATTTATTATTGAATGTATTGACTCTGACTTTATGTTATACTGGAAAAATGTACTATTTGGGTTCTACAAAAGTAAGGAAAAAAACATTAAACAAACTTTCATAATAAATTTAATAATCATTCTTGCTAAGTTCCATATCCACAAATCCAAATGGAGTAATTCAAAACCTCTTTTTTTAATTTTACAAGCAGAAATTAAACAGTATTTGAGCTCTATTAAGGATTCCAAAAACAAGAAAGCTGTTAAGACTCTGGCTATATGCTCCTTATTTGAAATTTTTGTTTAAAATCCCCTGGCTTCTCTTTTTGTTTAAATGTTTGTAATAAGTACATGTATTAATAACACGTTCGTTTTGTTCTGTTTTGTATTTACTGAGAATTGTATTGTGAATTGTTCAATAAAGATTGTTAAAAAATAAAAATAAAAATAAGGCGGAGAAAAAAAAGTAGTGTTTCCGGTAACCCGACCCACCGAGAATTTCTATGTCGAAAAAAACTTTACGGTCGGCATTTTTTTTCAAACAACCCTCTACATTTTTGTGCAGAGGGTTTACATCGGTGCAAACTCTCACGATATTAACGTTCAGCGTGTGCGTCGTTTGCCCTGTCGTCTGTCAACAACATTGAATCATTGCGGCGGCAGTTTAAACCGCGTTTTCTGTGTTATAGTCGCATGCTCGCACCGTGATGTTAAGAAAATAGCATCCAATGATGTATCGAAAAGTGTCAGCGAACTATTTGATGAACACCACGGGCCGAGTAAAAACCGAGGGCGGAGGAGGACGGCGGAGGCGGCGGCGCGGGGAGAAAACTAAATAGGTGGCGGTTGCGCCGGCGGCGTAGCGGCGGTACGGCGGCGGGGGCGTCGCGGGGATAGGGGACAGTGTCGGGCGCGGGGTCGGTCGGTGCGCGTCGCGCGGCCGGCCACTCCCCGTCCCGCCCGTCTCCCCCACCCCCAGTCAGGCGCCAGTCGGCGTTCCCCGACCGCCCACCCCGCCGACCCTCGCGCTCGTCGACGCACCGTCCGCCGAGTCTACGCAACTCTAGTCCAGGCCGGGCCGCGGCCGGCATCGGTGACCTCTCCCCGCCGGTGCCATCGTTACCCGGCCGACCTCGGAACCTAACACCCAGCCGCTGGGTACTCAACTCTCTCGCCGGCTTCGGCGGCGAGCGGGGGCTTAATGTCTCCTTGTTTTATGGTTATTTTGTATAAATTTTAATGGGGAAAAAAAAACTTTCATGCTACCTATCTTTTTTGTTTGGCCTAAATATTGTAGAGGAGGGGAGCTGTCCAATTCCTTACTGCCCTCCTTGGACACAGGTTCTTTTATTTCTCTATAAGGCGGAAGAAGACCCAACACCACGTCGTCTTTTTCTCAGTTTATCACAACGCAACACGAATCGATTCGGGCTCCTGAGATTCTCAGATTTCGTCAGGAAGCACAAACACATTCATGAGATTATATAGAGACAATATGATAATGATAATGAGAGGCGGGGAGGTACGCCTCATGCAAATCCCGGAAACAAAGAAAGTAACTTGTCATCTGACCCGGTGTGGCTGGAGGAAGTTGGGAGCGGTGAGGTGTGACCAGAACACCACTACCCACCATTTGGTGTGATGGCAAGTTGCAGACCCCCGCTGTGCATACATCCTGAGATAAAAGGTCTTCCCAAGGGGGGTTAACAGCAACCAGGGACTTTCCCAAGGGTCGGGGGACAACAGGAGACACTTGGGAGCCGTTAATCGACCAAGGGGGAAGAAGATACAATCTAACACTACATACGTTGTTTAGGTGAGCGAACAGATGCCCACGAAAGAGACTGGGAACAATCGTACTCATAGTAAGGCGCAGTCCCGCAATAGCTGCAACACAGATACTTGAGATAACAGTTCTTTTGATGTTTAACAAGTCCTATGGAGGGGGCCTTAAAAGTGGTGGGGGTTGAGGGACACTAAAGGTGATTGTAAACACAGTGAGCAGGAAATACCTCCAACAACATTCTACATTCTTTGTTTCTTTCAGAGCCAACTAGAGTGGGGCTAAATAAAATCACAGTAAGGAATAAATTCCTTAACAATCCCTCTCTTGAACACAATTAATATTGTGATCACAAAATTGTCTGCATATCCTCCCTGGTAAGAAGTGGAACAACCGACCTATCCTTCCCCCCATGACCAGGAGATAACAGTGGCATTTGGCGAACTGCTGGTGCTTGATTGAAAATCATGGACGACAACATTCGGCGGACACAGGGTACAATACAAGAGCTTAAAATGCAAACTACCATCAAACAAACTACTACCGGAAATAAAAGTTTCAATAAAGCCTGACTCCAACCCCCAGACAACAGCCAATCCCAAAATCCTAGAGTAGGGGCTCCATCCCGGGTCATAGCCTCCCGGAGGGCATATAAATTGGACATACCCTCTGCAACGGACGTGTGTACCTCATCCGGGATAAAAGTACAACAGGTCTTATTAAATAGAGCACAGACACCACCGGTAGCTGCAGTCTGCAAATCCAACGCCATCCGATTTTGTAATACCATGAGGCGGATTGCTTCTAACTCTCTATTTTGGCCCTTTTCCACTTTGATGGAGAAATTTACAAAGGATTTAAACCGATAGTCTATTGTTTCTAATCTGAGCATATTTTTAGCCACACCGGCCCACGGAAACAAAGCCAGGCCAAATTTCTCTCCCGCAGACCAATGTTTAAACTCGTCTGGTACGTCTGATCCCCATACCGAATCGTGGGGCAAAAATGTTGGGACGTCTCTCCTCAGTCTGGACGTCTGGCTGGAGTGCGTTATAAAAAAGGTGTGGTCTGTAACAAAGATAGGAGTACAAACGCCTGTCCAATCTGGAGGCAATACCATGTAAGCATCATCACCACATAACCACCATCCCCCTCGTATGTTATATGTGCCATTCTTCACGGGGGCGCCTCCTCCGTTTATTACGAATCTGTTGTCCCTGCACTGAGTCATAACATCAAGTTTTCCAAGAGCAATCGAGCCGTTTTCCCTACCATAGCACATTTCATATCTTTTCCCGGGCTTAACATCCATAAAGACCTTTTGGGGGAGAGGGGTTCCCTTTATCTTATAGTTGTAGTCTACCAAAAGGGATTTGTCACATGCTTGATCTTTTAACCCAACCCGTGCCCAGGGCCCAACACTTTCATTAAATACTATTGAGGGATGTTGATAACCTACACCTGCATAAGAAGCAAAACATTTAGCCTGTTTTCGATTCATAGATTTCCCAGTCAGGGATATTTGGGTCGCGGATTTGGGCATGAGAGAACACACATAACAACCTGACTTGTTGTAACTTTTTGACATGAATCGAACATATTTATACCACAAATTAGTTTCTTCCGGAATGGTCGCTTGCAGGTTGTGCCACTCCTACTTGGGGTGGTACGCCCACCTCTTCAGTCTCGTTGCCAGCTGAAATGTTTCCTTTCCTTGTCGAAACCCCCACACTAGTGGTGGTATGGAGGCCACGACGATCAGTCCGATGAGAAGAACGTATGTCATGGTTTCTGGGCCACAAGGCGGCCTTGTAGTGGTTTCACGTCCAGTTGCCCTTCTGAACGTTACTTTGAAGTCGGACACTCTCCGGGGGCTGATGTACACTGCGGCACGTGGTACCAAGTCGGTCCCTTTCCTTCCAGGCGAACAGCATGACTGGTCCTCTCCGTCACTTTGTAGGGTCCCGTCCATCTCGGCTGGTGCCACTTCCGCTTATGGACCCGCAGATACACCTGCTCAGGATACGTCTGCGGTTTTACGCCTGGCTCGTTCGGTTGCTCACACTGGAGTTTAGACTGCTTCTGGAAATGAGAGACGAGAACACTCAATGAGTCCATGTATGCTTTATGGGGAATCATCTGTTGAAGAGTGCCCTGGTCCATGGATCGCCACGGACCAGGGAACTCCTGGCCATGCTCCAGCTCAAAAGGTGTGAAACCTGTGGCAGAATTAATGGTGGACCTCACAGCAAGCAACGCGATCGGCAGCGCATCGACCCAATTCAGTTTTGCCGATGCCATTACCTTGGAAAGTTTTAGTTTGAGCGTCCGGTTCATTCGTTCGACCATACCTTGAGATTGTGGATGATAAACCGTGCCAAATCTATGCTTAAGCCCCAACAGCTGCTCGACTTGTTGGAGATGTTTATTCTTGAAGTGAGTGCCATTATCCGATCGAACTACACGTGGAAACCCATGTGTTGGAATGTAGTGGTTTGCCAAAATTTTAATCACAGCCATCGCATCCTCTTTACCGCATGCGTAAGCCTCAGGCCATCGAGTGTAAGCGTCCACCATCACTAAAAGGTATCGTTTGCCTCTAATTCAATCTATCATGTCAGTGAAGTCAATAACGACTTCCTCACCTGGACCCCGGGGTAGCGGATACACCCCAGGTACCGTCCTGAGACTTTTCCTAACATTATGTCGATTACAGACATCGCACCCCGAAATTTCCTCATTAACCATATCATGAAGGCGGGGATGATACCAGGATCTTAACCTATCTGCCACATTCCTTTTTGCCAAATGAGCTGGACCGTGTGCCTCATGAATTAAAGTCTTCAATTTATCTGCTGACGGAACTGGACGTCCGTCAATTTCATGCCGATACAAACCAGTCTCATCCCTGGCCACTCGGTTAATTTTTCTCCTCCAGGATACCCTCTCTTGGTCTGAAAGAAGGTGGTTAGTGTGGAAAACATACATTTTCCCATTCTTGGTTCCACTACCATCACTGACTAACTGAAGTCGTGTGGTCATCTTGTCTGCTTTGTCATTTCCTACTTCTATGTGGGAAGTTTGTATCGGGATTTTATACTTTCACACCCTGGTACTCTTATGTCAATTTTCTTGTATTCATAATGGATATTGCAGTACCTTTCTCTATTTATCAACTTAATTCTGATTTATTATTATATTTAATTAATGTTGAGAATTTATCACCTTAACTCTGATTGATGTAGGTTGTTTTGTACTATTTTCCTTCTAATATGTCCCCTGCATTAATAATAGCTACTTCTTTTGGTTTTAGTGGGGCTTATCTTAGATTTATTTTTTAAAAATGTATTTATTTATTTTTCCACACTATGCTTAATTGATGTTACTGCTGCTGTTTTTGTTCGTATTTGCCTAATGCTGTCGCATATCTGACGCATGCTAAATGTTTTGTTCAATTGGGTCCAATTGCATGCTGACGTATGTCAAAATTAGTCTTTTACTTCCCTGTTGTTCACGTTCCTTTCATTCACGTTCCCCTCTCTTTTCTGAAAAAGAACTACGGAAAGAGAGTCTTCTTTTTCGGAAACATCCAAATGAACCAGCCAGATCAGGCTGCACAAGAGAAGCCGGCATCGCTGTACCTTCTGATGTGTCCAATCTTCCCCAAAATTTAATTACAGTGCGCATTGTAATTTTCCCATGCAATAGTTTGAAACCGCAAAAAGCCAAACATCAATGAGAAGGAAGAAATTTCATCTGTGCTGTATGTTGCACATAGAGCACATTTGACAATAAAGTTGTAGCCAATCCAAAAGGAGCCACCTAGTGGCTTCCAAACAAGAAATCCCTGATGTCGCACCGGAAAGAACATTACCATAGTACAACGCCATCTGGAGGTTGGAAAAAGTAGAAGTAGCTGTTTTCGCACTTAAAAAAAATTCCCGAAGACAAAATTGAATACGTGCGGTAAACGAGTGTAGCGAAATATCGCTCAAAGGTGGAGAATGAGAAATTTCCCAATATGATTCTGAAAGTGGTAAATGGAAAAAAACATTTGCTAAATCAATTACAGAAAAAATGTGTACGAATGACAATTTTTGCATATTTGAGTAGGCGGCAAAAACCATATGTGTGGCGCGGCTATGTCAAGCATACGATACCAGTCAATAAGATGAGATCCTCTGACAGGTCCACTCCGGCTGCCATACCCTCCTCTGAACCTATGACAATTTAGGAATAGGGAACATTGAATAAATTGCCTTGTGTTTCAACCAACCAGGCCATGCGATTAGATTTTGTTCTCTAGTCTGTCAAAAGCATTGTGCAGTGGGAAGGACCGATCAGCGGATGGTAAGGTCATATGGAGGAAATCTAAGGAAACCAAAGCCGATACTGTTGGAAGACAGAGTTCAGTGGCGGGTTATCAGCTGACTTTAGCAATAGTCAGCCTTGTGTCAGCAGTCATTGGGAGCAAGTGTGGTCCAGCATGTTCAAGTTCATGACAGTCTTTCGATGAGGCCAGCAGCGATCCCTTTTGTTCAGGATTCGGGTACCCATGGAGCAAATGGGTATTGTCCATGTGGGGGTGCCGTAGCTTGTCATTGTTGTGGGTTTTGTGGAGGAGGAGTCAGAGCTTGTTGATCATAGCCTGATTGATGAACAGATGGGTGCCGGCGGTGTGGGCATTTCCATGTCCAATGATTCACATCACCACAAATGAAACAGCCAGCTTGGTTCCCGTGACTTCCTCGTCCATGCCCACCTTCCCGTCTCAGACCTCCCCTCAGCCATGCATCTCGGCCCTGCCTTGGGGGCAGGCCGTAATGTTGAGGTGGGGCTTGGAGCTGCGGTGGGGGTGTGATCAGCCGTGGTGGAGCCTGTTGAGAGACACTGATAGACATTTGATTAGATCTCCCAAGTTTCTCTTTTTTGCATGCATTACTGGAGACTCTCTTAGCCTCTTGTATTTGTGAGTTCAAAAAGTTGTTCTGTAGCTTGGATGTTTTCTCAGTCTCTTCCTTGGCTCTCATTCGAGAATGCTGCGCATAATATAGGAAATGAGTTCGCCAGTTCGCGTCATCTGAAGTGGGGAGAGTGGGAGAGTTAGTCATCATTTTCTGCACATCAGACGGACAACCCCCCAGCCCTGCTTGCCTGAACAAAGCTTGATTCAATGGATGACTATTGGGGTCCTGCCCGGTGGCAGTCACCCAAGCATCCATACAATTAACCAAATAAGTCATTGGGTGTACCTCCGATAACAATTCAAACGCCAATTGTTGTAGGGAACCCAATGGAGTCGGATAAAGGGAACTCAGTGCGTCTGATTTTCTATCATTCAACCTAGTCAAATTACAAGAAGCTATTCCCTCTAGAAGGTCCATAATTTCTTTGGGTAAATACTTACTCTTAAGCCAGTCTATTGCCCACAACTGTATGTCATAGTCAATTTTAGGCAAATCCAGCAACATTTGCCTAGCCAATTCAGTCTCATTACTTATAAAAGTGGTCGCATCCCAAGCACTCATGCTATCATTATCCTGTTTAATTTGCATGCATTTTTCAAATTTTACCAATTGTTTATGAACCACCCTGGGCAAATCAGGGGGAAGCTTGGCACACAATGGATTTGGGTGGGGGCCAGTAAAATGGCTAGAATGTGTTACCCGCTTTTTCTCATCTATGTTAAATTGGCCACTCGACGCTTGTAGTGGGATCGTAAATTGAGCGCTCCTCACCCCATGCGGCGGAGGAGGCATCATCGCTGCCTCGTTTATCATAACTTTCTCTGTGTTACTTTGTTAATTCATTTTTTTTCCAATGTCGACGGCAGTGGTCAAGCCGCCCATGAAATGCAATATAGCTCAAATTGAATTTCACTTAGCTTTTTCTTCTTTTTCTTTTTCTATTCCTTTGTCTTATTCTTACAACTTATTCTTAAAACCTTGTTTTCGCTTTACTTACCTCTCTGCGCAATGCAACACCACTACCCACCATTTGGTGTGATGGCAAGTTGCAGACCCCCGCTGTGCATACATCCTGAGATAAAAGGTCTTCCCAAGGGGGGTTAACAGCAACCAGGGACTTTCCCAAGGGTCGGGGGACAACAGGAGACACTTGGGAGCCGTTAATCGACCAAGGGGGAAGAAGATACAATCTAACACTACATACGTTGTTTTAGGTGAGCGAACAGATGCCCACGAAAGAGACTGGGAACAATCGTACTCATAGTAAGGCGCAGTCCCGCAATAGCTGCAACACAGATACTTGAGATAACAGTTCTTTTGATGTTAAACAAGTCCTATGGAGGGGGCCTTAAAAGTGGTGGGGGTTGAGGGACACTAAAGGTGATTGTAAACACAGTGAGCAGGAAATACCTCCAACAACATTCTACATTCTTTGTTTCTTTCAGAGCCAACTAGAGTGGGGCTAAATAAAATCACAGTAAGGAATAAATTCCTTAACAATATGAAAGATGATAAAATACTGTTTTCTTTGTGTTCATTTTATTCCAATTCAAGCTGTTGTAAAGTCATTCTTCAATGTTAAAAACGATTATAGTAACAATATAACACATTAATTGTTAAAATAAGCGGGTAGGGGGGGTGTCACATTTTCAGCTAGTGGTGTGCCTCGAGATTTTTTCAATGAAAGAAGTGTGCCTTGGCTCAAAAAAGGTTGAAAAACACTGCTCTATGCAGTGTGGTCAACGTCTGGCAAGTTGTTGTTGTGATGCCAAATTTTCCCCCGTAAGCAATTAATGCGGAATGGACTCCCTCAAAATGTTTGACCTCGATGTGTCTTGTCGTGTTTACTCGTGTGCGTGCATTCATGTCCTTCACATATTTTTCTGCACATCCAGCTGAACTCGCTGCACTTCGAGCTCGCCAACCAGATGGCGGACACCATGGTCTTCCCTTTGATCCAGTTCAGAGAAAAAGACCTTCCGGGTAGAGACACACACACTCATAAATGCTAATTTGTATGAAACACCACATGGACAAATTCTTGGGACACAGCTGTCAATCATTTCATCTTATTTTTCATCCTAGCAAGACATTTTGGAGAATTACGGAGCAAATTCCCCGCAGACTCACTCCCAAATGCAGAAACCTACCCATCTGTTCCTCCTTTTTTCACTCCCGAAGGAAATTCTCAGCTCTCCAATGCTTTTGTCCGTGTCGTGCATTTACCATTTTGCACAAACCAAATCCCAATGAAGTTTGGACGTTGTGTTTAACATGAATAAAAACAACACAATGATTTGCAAATTACCTTCACGTGTATTTAATTGAATACACTCCAAAGACACTATTGTTTTCAGCAAATAATCATTGACTTAGAATTTTATGGTTTTATAACAAAGGTTCAGAGAATCCGGAGAAGTCACTGCAAGGCCGAATACCAACATTGAATAGCCGTGACCTTTGATCCCTCAGGCGGCACTGCGTCAAAAACCAACATCAATGTGCAGAGGATATCATCACATGGGCTCAAAAACACTTCAGAAAACCAATGTCACACAGTCTGGCGCTACAGCCGTAAGTTTACCTTAAAACTCAACGAAGCAAAAGTCATTTATCAACAACATTCGGCAGCATGCAGACTCTACACAGGGAGGCCAGAGCTGGAATTGAACCCAGAACCTCTGCACTGTGAGGTCGACGTGCTAACCGCTGGACCTCCGGGCTGCCGGAATGCTGAGCAGCTGTACCTTATTTGCTAAAAATAATTAGAAACTTGTCTGAAGTGTGATGGAGAAAGACGAACTTAATATTATCATGTTTTAAAGTTTCATTTCAGTATATGCTTGATTGACCTCGAACGGTATGTTCTCACAACTTGTACACAATGGAGCACACAGAAAGAAGGGCCAACTTGAGCTGAATAAAGCCAAGTCCTCATTAACTGATAATGTCGGCAGGAAGGTTCAACTTTGGGAGGGCAGCATGATAAGCCATTGTTTGTAGCGAGAGATGTTTTGGCCTCTGAGGGGCGTATCGGTGGGCTGGGTTGAGAGGTGTGACATGTGAAGAAGGGAGTGTTTTTCTGATATATCACTTGTAATTTGCATACACAACCAATAAAAAGGCCGGCAGAGGTTGCAGGGGTCAGGTGACAGTGGGGAGCTCACACTGAGTGGCTTCATGGAGATCTGCACCTCCTGCCGGCAGAGAAAGTCAATCTGTTCCTGCGTCGAGTCTTTAACAGTCCGAGTGAAAATCTCTGACAAAGTGTATTCAATTAAATCGAGGTTGAACACGATTTGCATATCGTTGTTTTCTGTTTTTTATTTTTGTGAACACAACACCCCAACTTCAATGGAATCAGGGGCTTTGAATAAACCACTGTCCATGAACAAATCACATTAAAGTAACATTCGATTTCACCACCTTCAGTATTGCTTCCGACCACGTGAGGAGACTTTGGGTTGTTTCTTTATTTTGCAGAGATAAGCACGCTGAAGGAAATATATGGCATCGCCACCGATGGCAAGTCCACAAATCCCATCCAAAAATGAGGACCTGGTCGTTCATCTCCCTGCTACGCTTCTTTCATATCGACCTGTATCTTCTTCTCATGCAGAGCACGAGGCAGCCATGGTCAAGTACTGCCGCTTACCCAAAAAGAGGGAGAATAAAAAGGTACAGGTTTTCCCCCCCCCCCCCCTCCAACGAGTCATCTCTCATGGACCTGCAGTACTCTCATTTGCAAGCCAAATCAAAGGCAATAAATCTCCCCGGGTGAACAGCTGAAGGCCGACTTGGTGAAAGAGGTGGCGTACACTCGCAGGAAGCAGCACCAGGCCTCGCTGCAGTATTACTGCGCCCTCATTGCCCTGCAGTACCGCAAGAGGGTGGCCATGTTGGAACCCATGCTAGGCTACACGCAAGCACAGGTACCAAAGCATGGATGACGTATCATAGTTGTCCTGAAGTCCCTTTGTGTTGCTAACATAGCACCAGGAACAATGTATTGAGTACGTTAAGAAAATAAATCTGTTTCTCTGCCCTTTCGTAGGTCCTTTTTTTCAAGAAAGGCCTTGAGTTGGTGTCAAAGAAGTTGGACAACTTTCTCTCCTCTGTGTCTAAGATGAGGGTTAATCATAGCGGCGCTCCACTTCCGGGTTTGACCATTGGGACTTGTAGTTCTTTTTTTCGATTCAACTTGATATGTTTGTGTTGTATGGTTTCTTACGTTTTAAAATCATGAATAATGATGACGATAATAATACATAGTGAAATAATCGTTAATTAAATTATTTATTAAACGTATTGTTAAAATAAAGGTATTAATTAATGTAAATTATATGCATATTCCCATTGTGATGCAGAAAGCTAGATGTATTCATTTTCTATTGTGTGTATGTGTGTTTTAGGTTATTACCTGCTTCTGTTACTGCTTCTGATACTACTTCTGTTGCAACTACTACTACTACTACAGCAAAGTGCATCAATAAATGATTAAAAAGTACAGAACGAGTGATCCTTCCATGCTGACCGACGATCCCTATTCAAAGGGCCGTGAAAAAACGGAATTAACTGAACAGTAATAACCATCGGGTTGGATAGGATCCCCCGATGAGTTTCAAGCCTTGAAGAGGAATCACTCTCCAAGCAAACGCCTTGTCTATTCAATCCTGAGATTGGCCAAAGGAGCACCGCCATCTAGTGGGAAAGACCCTGGTAAAATAAGCTCTGGTCAAACTAGGAAAATGGACTCACGTGAACTCGAGACCCTCAGAGTGAAGCGCTCTGCTGCGCAATCTTCCTTCACAAAGAGGGCCAATAAGCTTGCCTCCAGAGTCAACCTGCTGGGAGAGAAAGCCCTAATTGATGAGCTGAAGGCCCTTGAGGTAGACTATGAGAGGGTCAGTGATACAGGATATGACTATGCTGAAGCCCTTACTGCGGTAAAGGGAACTGAGGATGAAGAGGGCAAGGCAGAAGAAGCGGCCTGCATCACAGAGAAGATAGCTGAATGCCTGCGCAAATGCACTGAGACTGTTGAGCTCATCCAAGAAACAATCTGGACTAAGTTCGCTGCAGATGACATCAAGGAATGTATTTGCAGTGCAGAAGCTGAAATGGTCCAAATGGAGAGCTGCAACATAAATAAATTACATAAAACTGACTTTGAGCTCACCAGAAATTGCCTGAGGGAGAGGGTTGACGAGCTCGAGCGAAAATGCAATAACTGGGATGCATTAATCTCATATGCCAAAACAAAATTGTTGAAAGAGAAGGTTCGAGCTCTGTGGCGCCGAGTTAGAGACTTTGAGGATAGCTGGCAAAATCCAGGAGATGCAGAAAAGTCTCCTCCATTCACCAGTCTCAAGCATGAACTTCCTTCAGGCAACACCACCCCAATTGCTCCATTTAATCCCACACCAACAACCATCTCAAATCCAGGTGCCAAAATCCAAACACCTAGTGGACCAGTCGGTGGCAGCATTGGAACAGCATCAAGTTCCTTGAACACACCGCCAATGAACCAGAGTGCTCCCCGAGGTAACCCTGACATGTATCCTGGAGGTTACGGGTCCAGAAATCAGTTCCCTCTCGAGAGAGGACGGCTCCCCACATTTTCTGGTGACATGACAGATTACTTCCGTTGGAAGGCTGAGTGGGGAGAACTGGAGCAATTGGGGAACCCTTTTAGGACGGCAAGTATAACAAGATTCCATCTCCTTGGAAGCCTTAGTGATAAGGTGAAGAAGGACCTGGTCCTGCCCAGCTGCGGGTCCGCTGAGGAAATGTTCCGGCGTTTGGACAACAGATACGGGAACAAAGCAAGGATGTCCAAACAATAGCAAATGAGGTGCAAGGCCTAGCCCCTGTAAAGGCAAATCACCCTAGGAAAGCGATAGAGCTAATCCAAACAGTGGAAAGGGCCCTAAGCAACCTTCTTATCCTGGGTGAAGAGGATTTACTGAAGAACCGACTCGTGGCACAGTCACTGGAGAGTAAGTTACCAAACTTTCTAAAAGAGAAATGGGTGGCTTAATAGAATGATCCAATGAATGGCTTTGCCCAGCAGAACCACTTTGAGTGCCTTCTCCAATTCCTAAAGAGACGAGGTCATTCTTGAGGAGCTGGACCAGTTGGAAACAAGCCTTGTTGAAAAGGCTCTGTTGGAATAAATGTAATACTGTTATCCCATATTTACTATCTGTGTTACTTTAAAACCTGTTTCAGAGTGAAACCTCACAAATACCTCATAGACAATGGGGTAGGTTGATAATGGGAGACTTGTCGGACCGGGAGAGCTCAGGCTGCTCCTGTTCTAGCTTTTAAGATAATACCTTGTTGTGAAGTTACGGCTTCTGAACAAATTAACTGTTGCTTGTGAGAAGATAACATCAACCCTGGACACCATGAGAGGGACATCCCAAGCTGTGTTCGTGGACCATCGACATCCAGTAGGAGCCGTTTGACGACATCTCAGGAATGAACTGCGAGTTCTCATTGAACCTCTCCTTTACTGAAACTGTTGTGGAATGTGAAAATACTCCCCACACCCGTTAGAAGATTGTGTATCAGGGACATCCTTCCAATAAATGCAAGGAGACAAACGCGCTCACTTCGGAGTTGCCCCGGAACCTGTAACGGTTTACATTGCAGAGCCAGCTGGAGAGCTGCTCCGAGATTGTGAACCGAGACATGTTTTAGCGCACTCTCTCTTGCAAGAAAGACAACCATGCCTGCCTCCTGAGTCTTCCTGTTCCTGATGTGTTCTTAGCGTCAGATTACCAGCATTAACCTAACAGGCTCCATCTGAGAAACGCCCGATAGAAACAATCGAGAAAGGGGCGAAGAAGGCTTTCTCCGGAGTCACTGCAGGTCAACGAGGTTCTCAGGGAAGGCCGCAAACTGCATGCTCTGTCTGTGGTGATGAAACACACACTGGAAGGATTTTTGCATGCAAAACATTCAGGGATATGGACCTGGCAAGAAGAAAGTCTCACCTAAGGACCCATGGGATATGCAATCGGTGCTTAAGCATTCATCCTAAGGATGGCTTTTGCAACTCAGGGTTCCTTTGCAGTAAAGCGGACTGCCGGCAAGACAAGGCCCACCACTACCTGCTCTGCCCCAGGTTCACCACCCAAAAAGACGGTGGCAGTAAAGTCCCAGTGAAGGTGGCAAAAAGGCCTCTTGGCCTAACAAGCCAGCAGGAAGAGTTTCTTGCTACACTATCCCCAGAGCAGAGGGCAGAGTACAGGAAAGTATTCTCAAACAAAACCACCGCAGCAATTTGCACCAGTACTGGAAGTGTACCAAAAGCATATCCAGTGCTAATGATGCTCCACAAGGTTACTACCAATTCTGGCCATTTGATTGGTACATTGATAGACCTTGCTTCAGATACCAATTACATCACAAACACTGGAGCCAAGCGTTTAGGACTATGTGGAGAAGACATCAAATTGATTGTGCATGGAGTTGGCGGGATGAGGAAAACAGTCATGACCAGGAGATATACCCTTCGGTTGAGGGTAGTGACCCCTGAAGGAACAGTGGGAGTGCACAAGATCGTCTGCTATGGCCTTGAGAGCATCGCAGAGATCAGCCAGAAAGCAACACCACACCCGCTTCAAGGCTTCTTCCCTGGTGCTGCTGTTGAGGACTTGGTCCGGCGCACCAGAATCGATCTCCTCATTAGTCACAGGGAAGGTCGCCTGGTCCCACAACCAGTCCAGAGAAACGTGGACTTGATTCTCTGGGATGGCCCACTTGGGAAGACAGTTGGTGGGACCCACCCGACCTCGTTGAGAGGGTGGTACTAACCTTCCGCCAATTCGACACTCATTTCGCAAGGTCCATGAGAACTGCCTCAAAAGTGTATGAGGAGGTTCTTGTGGACTCAGGTGATCCAAACCCTCTTTTGACAAAGGACGAAAAAGTCATTAGCAACACCACTATAGCTAACAAGGAAGTGTTAGAGTGGTTCAAGTGGGACAGTATCGGGGCAGCGTGCGATCCTTAATGTGGGGGCTGCAAATGTGGCACGTGTTCCCCAGGAGGAAATGAGATGACTCTCAGAGAAGAAAGGGAGTTGGAGAAAATCAAGAATTGCCTCACCTACGTCCTAGCAGACAAACACAGCCAGTCACCCCACTGGGACGCTGCGTATCCCTGGCGAGGCGACCCTGCCTCTCTCCCTGACAATCGCAGAGCAATGGAGGCTACTTTCAGGAGAACTGAAACTAGGCTGGAACGAGAGCCCGCCTGGAAAGCAGCGTATGGTGAGCATATCCACGACATGGTCAGAAGAGTTACAGCCGTCAAGCTCTCAGAAGAAGAACTGGAGTCCTGGAAGGGCCCAACGTGGTACATTAGCCACTTGGTCGCCCCAAACCCCCACTCTGCCTCAACCCCTGCCAGGATAGTTTGGAACAGCAGCCAGGAGTTTCAGGGTTGGAGCCTGAAGGACCTTCTCTTCAAAGGTCCGGATGTCCTTAATCCAATAAGAGGAGTTCTCTTACTGTTCCGAAGTGGACAACATGCTGCCCTGGGTGATGTAGGCAAGATGTAAAACTCAGTTTGGCTCAAGGACAAAGAAGTCCACTTACACCTATTTCTGTGGAGGTATGACACCCAGAACAAAATAGAAACCAATTGAGCCACAGAAACATTTGTTCATTAGACATGTATTCAGTTTCAATTTCTAACGTGAAAGAAAATCGTGCCTAAACACAAGCAAAAGTAAAGCAACCCTGGGTGGGCTTGAACCACCAACCTTTCGTTTATTGGCCAAATATATCTGAAGATATATCTTCAGATATATATTCAGATTCAATTTCTAACGTGAAAGACCATCCTGCCTAAAAACACTAGCAAATCTAAAGCGTCCCTGGGTGGGATTGAACCACCAACCTTTTGGCTAACAGCCAAACATGCTAATCGACTGTGCCACAGAGATGTTTATTCTTAACACATGTATTTAGTTTTAATTTTTAACGTGCAAGACAATCCTGCCTAAAAACACGAGCAAGTGGGCACTCCACCCTTTTCCGACTGAGGACCATGGCTTCAGATTTGGAGGTGCTGATTTTCATCCCAACCGCTTCACACTCGGCTGCGAAACGCTCCAGTGAGAGTTGGAGAGCCCTGCTTGAAGGAGCCAACAGTACCACATCATCTGCAAAAAGCAGAGATGTAATACTGAGGCTACCAAAAAGGACTCCCTCAACGCTTCAGCTGCGCCTAGAAATTCTGTCCATAAAGGTGATGAACAGAATCGGCGACAAAGGGCAGCCTTGGCGGAGTCCGACCCTCACTGGGAACGATTCCGACTTATTGCCGGCAATGCGAACCAAACTCTGACATCGGCAGTATAGGGACCGAACAGCCCGTATCAAGGGGCTCGGTACCCCATACTCCCGAAGCACCCCCCACAGAACCCCCCAAGGGACACGGTCAAACGCCTTCTCCAAGTCCACAAAACACATGTGGACCGGTTGGGCGAATTCCCACATACCCTCGAGGACCCTGCTAAGGGTGTAGAGCTGGTCCACTGTTCCACGGCCGGGACGAAAACCACACTGCTCCTCCTCAATCTGAGGCTCGACTTCCTGACGGACCCTCCTCTCCAACACCCCTGAATAGACTTTACCAGGGAGGCTGAGGAGTGTGATCCCTCTGTAGTTGGAACACACCCTCCAGTCCCCCTTTTTAAACAGAGGGACCACCACCCCGGTCTGCCAATCCAGAGGCACTCTCCCCGATGACCACGCGATGTTGCAGAGGCGTGTCAACCAGGACAGCCCTACAACATCCAGAGCCTTGAGGAACTCCGGGCGGATCTCATCCACCCCTGAGGCCTTGCCACCGAGGAGCTTTTTAACCACATCGGTGACTTCGACCACAGAGATTGGAGAGCCCACCTCAGAGTCCTCAGACTCTGCTTCCTCCAAGGAAGGCGTGCTGGTGGAGTTGAGGAGGTCTTCGAAGTATTCCGCCCACCGGCTCACAACGTCCCAAGTCGAGGTCAACAGCGCCCCATCCCCACTGTACACAGTGTTAGTGGTGCACTGTTTCACCCTCCTGAGACGCCGGATGGTGGACCAGAATTTCCTCGAAGCCATCCGGAAGTCGGCTTCCATGGCCTCACCGAACTCTTCCCATGCCAGAGTTTTTGCTTCGACGACCACCGAAGCTGCATTCCGCTTGGCCAGTCGATACCTGTCAGCTGCCTCTGGTGTCCCACAGGCCATGAAGGCCCGATAGGACTCCTTCTTCAACTTGACGGCATCCCTTACTGCTGGTGTCCACCAGCGAGTACGGGGGTTGCCGCCACGACAGGCACCAACCACCTTACGGCCACAACTCAGATTGGCCGCCTCAACAATAGAGGCACGGAACATGGTCCACTCTGACTCAATGTCCCCCACCTCCCCTGGAACATGGGAAAAGCTCTGTCGGAGATGGGAGTTAAAGCTCCTTCTGACAGGGGATTCCGCAAGACGCTCCCAACAAACCCTCACAATACGTTTGGGTCTGCCAGGACGGACCGGCATCTTCCCCCACCATCGGAGCCTACTCACCACCAGGTGGTGATCAGTTGACAGCTCCGCCCCTCTCTTCACCCGAGTGTCCAAAACATGCGGCCGCAAATCCGATGATACAACTACAAAGTCAATCATCGAACTGCGGCCAAGGGTGTCCTGGTGCCAAGTGCACGTATGGACACCCTTATGTTTGAACAAGGTGTTTGTTATGGACAATCCGTGACGAGCACAGAAGTCCAATAACAAAACACCACTCGAGTTCTGATCGGGGGGGCCGTTCTTCCCAATCACGCCCCTCCAGGTCTCACTGTCATTGCCCACGTGAGCATTGAAGTCCCCCAGCAGAACAAGGGAGTCCCCAGCAGGAGTACTCTCCAGCACACCCTCCAAGGACTCCAAAAAGGGTGGGTACGCTGAACTGCTGTTGGGTGCGTACGCACAAACAACAGTCAGGACCCGTCCCCCCACTTGAAGGCGGAGGGAGGCAACCCTCTCGTCTACCGGTGTGAACCCCAATGTACAGGCACTGAGCCGGGGGGCAATGAGTATGCCCACACCTGCTCTGCGCCTCTCACCGTGGGCAACTCCAGAGTGGAAGAGAGTCCAACCCCTCTCGAGAGAACTGGTACCAGAACCCAGGCTGTGTGTGGAGGTAAGTCCGACTATATCCAGTCGGAACTTCTCCACCTCGCACACCAGCTCGGGCTCCTTCCCTGCAAGAGAGGTGACATTCCATGTCCCTAGAGCTAGCTTCTGTAGCCGAGGATCGGACCGCCAGGGTCCCCTACTTTGGCTGCTGCCCAGCTCGCACTGCACCCGACCCCTTTGGCCCCTCCCATGGGTGGTGAGCCCATGAGAAGGGGGACCCACGTTATCTCTTCGGGCTGAGCCCGGCCGGGCCCCATGGGTATAGGCCCGGCCACCAGGCGCTCGCCAACGGGCCCCGCCTCCAGGCCTGGCTCCAGAGGGAGGCCCCGGTGACCCGCGTCCGGGCAAGGGAAACTTGGCTCCATTTATGTAACTCGTCATAAGGGATCTTTTTGAGCCATGCTTTGTCTGGTCCCTCACCTAGGACCTGTTTGCCATGGGTGACCCTGCCAGGGGCATAAAGCCCCGGACAATTTAGCTCCTAAGATCATTGGGGCACGCAAACCCCTCCACCACGGTAAGGTGACGGCTCACAGAGGGGTGCAAGACAATCCTGCCTGAAAACACGAGAAAATCTAAAGCGTTCCTGGATGGGCTTGAACCACCAACCTTTCGGTGATCAGGTGAATAAGCTAACCAGTTGCGCCACAGAGACATTTGTTCATGAGACATGTATTCAGTTTCAATTTCTAACGTGCAAGACAATCCTGCCTAAACACAAGCAAAAGTAAAGCAACCCTGGGTGGGGCTGAACCACCAACCTTTCGTTTATTGGCCAAACACCTTAACCAATTGTGCCACAGAGACATTCGTTTTTCAGATATATATTTAGTTTTAATTTCTAACATGCAAGACAATCCTGCCCAAAAACACGAGCAAAAGTAAAGCGATCCTGGGTGGGCTTGAACCACCAACTTTTCGGTTAACAGCCAAACTCGCAAACCGATTGCGCCACAGAGAGATTTGTTTTGAAGATATATAATTAGTTTCAATTTCTATCATGCAAGACAATCTTGGCTAAAAACACGAGCAAATCTATAGCATTCCTGGGTGGGCTTGAGCAACTAACCTTGTAGTTAACAGCCAACCGTGCTAACCAACTGCGCCAGAGATGTTTGCTGTTCAAATATAAATTCAATTTGAATTTCTAACGTGCAAGACAATCCTGCCTAGAAACACGAGAAAATCCAAAGCGTTCCCGGGTGGGCTTGAACTACCAACCTTTCGGGTTGACAGCCAAGCATGCTAACCGATTGCGCCACAGAGACATTTGTTTTTTAGATATATATTCAGTTTCAATTTCTATCATGCATGACAATCGGCTAAAAACACGAGCAACTCTAAAGCGTTCCTGGGTGGGCCTGAACCACCAGCCTGTCGGTTAACAGCCAAGCGTGCTAACCGAATGCGCCACAGAGACATTTGTTCATAAAACATATATTCAGTTTCGATTTCTAACGTGCAAGACAATCCTGCCTAAGCACAAGCAAACGTACAGCATCCCTGGGTGGCCTCAAAACACTAACCTTTCGGTTAACAACCGAAGGCGCTAACCGGTTGCACCTCAGAGACATTTGTTTTTTAGATATATATTCAGTTTCAATTTCTATCATGCATGACAATCGGCTAAAAACACAAGCAACTCTAAAGCGTTCCTGGGTGGGCCTGAACCACCAGCCTGTCGGTTAACAGCCAAGCGTGCTAACCGAATGCGCCACAGAGACATTTGTTCATAAAACATATATTCAGTTTCGATTTCTAACGTGCAAGACAATCCTGCCTAAGCACAAGCAAACGTACAGCATCCCTGGGTGGCCTCAAAACACTAACCTTTCGGTTAACAACCGAAGGCGCTAACCGGTTGCGCCTCAGAGACATTTGTTCTTCAGATAGATATTCAGATTCAATTTCTAACGTGCAAGACAATCCTGCCTAAAAACAAGAGCAAAAAGTAAAGCGTCCCTGTGTGGGCTTGAAACACCAACCATTTGGTCAACAGCCGAATGAGCTAACCGATTGCGCCACAGAGACATTCGCTCATAAGACATGTATTTCGTTTTAATTTTGTAACGTACAAGAAAATCCTGCCTCAACACAAGCAAACAAAAAGTGTCCCTGTGTGGGATTGAACCACCAACCTCTCAATTCACAGCCAACCGCGCTAACCAATTGCGCCACAGAGACATTTGGTCATGAGACATGTATTCAGTTTCAATTTCTAATGTGCAAGACAATCCTGCCTAAACACAAGCAAAAGTAAAGCAACCCTGGGTGGGGCTGAACCACCAACCTTTCGGTGATCAGGTTAATGCGCTAACCAGTTGCGCCACAGAGACATTTGTTCATGAGACATGTATTCAGTTTCAATTTCTAACGTGCAAGACAATCCTGCCTAAACACAAGCAAAAGTAAAGCAACCCTGGGTGGGGCTGAACCACCAACCTTTCATTTATTGGCCAAACACGTTAACCGATTGTGCCATAGAGACAATCGTTTTTCAGATATATATTTAGTTTTAATTTCTAACATGCAAGACAATCCTGCCCAAAAACACGAGCGAAAGTAAAGCGACCCTGGGTGGGCTTGAACTACCAACCTTTCGGTAGACAGCCAAACATGCTAGCTGAGTGCGCCACAGAGACAGTTGTTCTTCAGATATAAATTTAATTTTGATTTCGAACGTGCAAGACAATCCCGCCTGAAAACACGAGCAAATCTAAAGCGTCCCTGGGTGGAGTTTAAATTTAGTTTAAATTCCTAACATGCAAGACAATCCTGCCTAAAAACACACCAAAACTAAAGCGATCCTGGGTGGGCTTGAACCACCAACTTTTCGGTTAACAGCCAAACTCGCAAACCGATTGCGCCACAGAGAGATTTGTTTTGAAGATATATAATTAGTTTCAATTTCTATCATGCAAGACAATCTTGGCTAAAAACACGAGCAAATCTATAGCATTCCTGGGTGGGCTTGAGCAACTAACCTTGTAGTTAACAGCCAACCGTGCTAACCAACTGCGCCAGAGATGTTTGCTGTTCAAATATGAATTGCGAGCCAAACTCGCAAACCGATTGCGCCACAGAGAGATTATTTTTGAAGATATATAATTAGTTTCAATTTCTAACGTGCAAGACAATCCTGCCTAAAAACACGACAAATCCAAAGCGTTCCCTGGTGGGCTTGAACTACCAACCTTTCGGGTTGACAGCCAAACATGCTAACCGATTGCGCCACAGAGACATTTGTTCTTTAGATATATATTCAGTTTCAATTTCTATCATGCAAGACAATCGGCTAAAAACACGAGAAAATCTAAAGCATTCCTGGATGGGTTTGAACTACCAACCTTTCGGTAGACAGCCAAACATGCTAGCTGAGTGCGCCACAGAGGCAGTTGTTCATCAGATATATATTCAGTTTCAATTTCTATCATGCAAGACAATCCTGGCTAAAAACACGAGAAAATCTAAAGCATTCCTGGGTGGGTTTGAACTACCAACCTTTCGGCAGACAGCCAAACATGCTAGCTGAGTGCGCCACAGAGGCAGTTGTTCATCAGATATATATTCAGTTTCAATTTCTATCATGCAAGACAATCCTGGCTAAATTGCACGAGAAAATCTCAAGCATTCCTGGGTGGGATTGAACCACTAACCTTGTAGTTAACAGCCAAACGTGCTAACCAGCTGCGCCAAAGAGACATTTACTCTTCGGAGATATATTTAGTTTTATATCTTCTAACATGCAAGACAATCCTGACTAAAAACAGAGGCAAATCTAAAGCATTCCTGGGTGGGCTTGAACCACCAACCTTTCGGTCAAAAGCTGAACGCGCTAACCGATTGCGCCACATATAATTCTTTTCTTCAGATATATATTCAGTTTTAATTTCTAACGTGCAAGGACAGCCTGCCTAAACACAAGCAAACAAAAAGCGTCCCTGGGTGTGATTGAACCACCAACTTTGCAGTTAACAGCTAAATGCGCTAAACGATTGCGCCACAGAGACATTTGTTCTTCAGATATAAATTAAATTTTGATTTCTAACGTGCAAGACAATCCTGCCTAAACACAAGCAAACATAAAGTGTCCCTGTGTGGGAATGAGCCACCAACCTTTCAGTTGACAGTCCAACATGCTAACCGACTGCGCCACAGAGACATTTGTTCTTCAGATATATATTCAGATTCAATTTCTAACGTGCAAGACAATCGTGCCTAAAAACAAGGGCAAATGTAAAGCTTCCCTGGGTGAGCTTGAAATACCAACCATTTGGTCAACAGCCGAATGTGCTAACCGATTGCGCCACAGAGACATTTGTTCTTAAGACATGTATTTAGTTTTATTTTTGTAACGTACAAGAAAATCGCCTAAACACAAGCAAACATAAAGTGTCCCTGTGTGGGAGTGAACCACCAACCTTTCCGTTCACAGCCAACCGCGCTAACCAAATGCGCCACAGAGACATGTACTCAGTTTTGATTTCTAACGTGCAAGACAATCTTGCCTAAGTACAAGCAAATTTAAAGCATCCCTGGGTGGCCACAAAACACTAACCTTTCGGTTAACAACCGAAGGCGCTAACCAATTGCACTCAGAGACATTTGTTCTTCAGATATATATTCAGATTCAATTTCTAACGTGCAAGACAATCCTGCCTCAAACACAAGCAAAAGTAAAGCAATCGTGGGTGGGATTGAACCACCAACCTTTCAGTTAACAGCTAAATGCGCTAACCAATTGCACCACAGAGACATTTGTTCTTCAGATATAAATTCAATTTTGATTTCTAACGTGCAAGACAATCCTGCCTAAAAATATGAGCAAATCTAAAGCGTATCTGGGTGGGCTTGAACCACCAAGCTTTCGGTCAACAGCCGAGCGCGCTAACTGATTGCGCCGCAGATAATTCTTTTCTTCAGATATATATTCAGTTTTAATTTCTAACGTGCAAGACAATCCTGCCTGAACACAAGCAAACATAAAGCATCCCTGGGTGGGATTGAACCACCAACTTTGCAGTTAACAGCTTAATGCGCTAACCGATTGCGCCACAGAGACATTTGTTCTTGAGATATAAATTCAATTTTGATTTCTAACGTGCAAGACAAGCCTGCCTAAACACAAGCAAACAGAAAGTGACCCTGTGTGGGAATGAACCACCAACCTTTCAGTTGACAGTCCAACATTCTAACCGACTGCGCCACAGAGACATTTGTTCATAAGACATGTATTCAGTTTTGATTTCTAACGTGCAAGACAATCTCGCCTAAGTACAAGCAAATGTAAAGCATCCCTGGGTGGCCACGAAACACTAACCTTTCGGTTAACAACCGAAGGCGCTAACCGATTGCACTCAGAGATATTTGTTCTTCAGATATATATTCAGATTCAATTTCTAACGTGCAAGACAATCCTGCCTAAAAACAAGAGCAAATGTAAAGCGGCCCTGGGTGGGTTTGAAACACCAACCATTTGGTCAACAGCCGAATGTGCTAACCGATTGCGCCACAGAGACATTTGTTCTTAAGACATGTATTTAGTTTTAATTTTGTAACGTACAAGAAAATCCTGCCTAAACACAAGCAAACAAAGTGTCCCTGTGTGGGATTAAACCACCAACCTTTCAGTTCACAGCCAACCGCGCTAACCAATTGCGCCACAGAGACGTTTGTTCTTCAGATATAAATTCAATTTTAATTTCTACTGAGGGGTGCAAGACAATCCTGCCTGAAAACATGAGCAAGTCTAAAGTATTCCTGGATAGGTTTGAACCACCAACCTTTCGGTGATCAGCTGAATGCGCTAACCGATTGCGCCACAGAGACATTTGTTCATGAGCCATGTATTCAGTTTCAATTTCTAACGTGCAAGACAATCCTGCCTAAACGCAAGCAAAAGTAAAGCAACCGTGGGTGGGATTGAAGCACCAACCTTTCAGTTATGAGTCCAACATTCTAACCGACTGCGC
Organism: Hippocampus abdominalis; assembly: GCA_018466805.1. NCBI lineage: Eukaryota > Metazoa > Chordata > Actinopteri > Syngnathiformes > Syngnathidae > Hippocampus > Hippocampus abdominalis. Next base: position 1,928,332 of record CM031696.1, read on the forward strand.
CACAGAGACATTTGTTCTTCAGA
>CM031696.1:1928454-1963454 GCA_018466805.1 Hippocampus abdominalis
CACGAACCAGGGACGCGCACACTTGGCGAATTGAGCGCTCAGCCTGTCAGGCTCGCATACGGTCGGCTGCGAGCGCGCAGCCGCCGCACTGACGTCTGTCATGAAAGTTGGCTTTTCCAGCGGAGGTGCAACACATCAATAAGAGCCTTAACAGTCCCAACTAAACGTTGGCCGAGGTGAAAAAATGGAGAAAAGAACGCAAAAAAAAACCGTGAAAGAGTGTTGACGTGCGCAAAAGCTTACAGCACCTGGTATTCCCAGGCGGTCTCCCATCCAGTACTAACCAGGCCGACCCTGCTTAGCTTCCGAGATCGGACGAGATCGGGCGTTCTCAGGGTAGTATGGCCGTAAGCGGTGGAAAGAGTGAAACTTTTCCCCTTTATAGGGGACGGGGGCACTTCGGGGCGGAGGGGGGAGGCGAATTTGATGCTTGTGGGTTACACAGTTAAGGCTGGGGTGAAAAAATGGAGAAAAGAACGCCAAAAAAACCTGAAAGAGTGTTGACGTGCGCAAAAGCTTACAGCACCTGGTATTCCCAGGCGGTCTCCCATCCAAGTACTAACCAGGCCCGACCCTGCTTAGCTTCCGAGATCGGACGAGATCGGGCGTTCTCAGGGTAGTATGGCCGTAAGCGGTGGAAAGAGTGAAACTTTCCCCTTTATAGTGGACGGCGGCACTTCCGGGTTGGAGGGGCGGCGGGGCAAATTTGTTGCTTTTCGTTCCCTCCTCCTTTTTTGCACGAACCAGGGACGCGCACTTGGTGGATTGAGCGCTCAGCCTGTCATGCTCGCATACGGTCGGCTGCGAGCGCGCAGCCGCCGCACTTGACGTCTGTCGTGAAAGTTGGCTTTTCCAGCGGAGGTGCAACACATCAATAAGAGCCTTAACAGTCCCAACTAAACGTTGGCCGAGGTGAAAAAATGGAGAAAAGAACGCCCAAAATAACGTGAAAGAGTGTTGACGTGCGCAAAACTTACAGCACCTGGTATTCCCAGGCGGTCTCCCATCCAAGTACTAACCAGGCCCGACCCTGCTTAGCTTCCGAGATCGGACGAGATCGGGCGTTCTCAGGGTAGTATGGCCGTAAGCGGTGGAAAGAGTGAAACTTTCCCCTTTATAGTGGACGGGGCACTTCGGGGCGGAGGGGGGGAGGCGAATTTGATGCTTGTGGGTTACACAGTTAAGGCTGGGGTGAAAAAATGGAGAAAAGAACGCAAAAAAAACCTGAAAGAGTGTTGACGTGCGCAAAAGCTTACAGCACCTGGTATTCCCAGGCGGTCTCCCATCCAAGTACTAACCAGGCCCGACCCTGCTTAGCTTCCGAGATCGGACGAGATCGGGCGTTCTCAGGGTAGTATGGCCGTAAGCGGTGGAAAGAGTGAAACTTTCCCCTTTATAGTGGACGGCGGCACTTCGGGTTGGAGGGGCGCGGGGGCAAATTTGTTGCTTTTCGTTCCCTCCTCCCTTTTTTGCACGAACCAGGGACGCGCACAATTGGCGAATTGAGCGCAGCCTGTCAGCTCTCGCATACGGTCGGCTGCGAGCGCGCAGCCGCCGCACTTGACGTCTGTCATGAAAGTTGGCTTTTCCAGCGGAGGTGCAACACATCAATAAGAGCCTTAACAGTCCCAACTAAACGTTGGCCGAGGTGAAAAAATGGAGAAAAGAACGCAAAAAAAAACGTGAAAGAGTGTTGACGTGCGCAAAAGCTTACAGCACCTGGTATTCCAGGCGGTCTCCCATCCAAGTACTAACCAGGCCCGACCTGCTTAGCTTCCGAGATCGGACGAGATCGGGCGTTCTCAGGGTAGTATGGCCGTAAGCGGTGGAAAGAGTGAAACTTTTCCCCTTTATAGTGGACGGCGCACTTCCGGGTTGGAGGGGCGGCGGGGCAAATTTGTTGCTTTTCGTTCCCTCCTCCCTTTTTTGCACGAACCAGGGACGCGCACTCTTGGTGATTGAGCGCTCAGCCTGTCATGCTCGCATACGGTCGGCTGCGAGCGCGCAGCCGCCGCACTTGACGTCTGTCGTGAAAGTTGGCTTTTCCAGCGGAGGTGCAACACATCAATAAGAGCCTTAACAGTCCCAACTAAACGTTGGCCGAGGTGAAAAAATGGAGAAAAGAACGCCAAAAATAACGTGAAAGAGTGTTGACGTGCGCAAAAGCTTACAGCACCTGGTATTCCCAGGCGGTCTCCCATCCAAGTACTAACCAGGCCCGACCCTGCTTAGCTTCGAGATCGGACGAGATCGGGCGTTCTCAGGGTAGTATGGCCGTAAGCGGTGGAAAGAGTGAAACTTTTCCCCTTTATAGTGGACGGCGGCACTTCCGGGTTGGAGGGGCGGCGGGGCAAATTGTGCTTTTCGTTCCCTCCTCCCTTTTTTGCACGAACCAGGGACGCGCACACTTGGCGAATTGAGCGCTCAGCCTGTCAGGCTCGCATACGGTCGGCTGCGAGCGCGCAGCCGCCGCACTTGACGTCTGTCATGAAAGTTGGCTTTTCCAGCGGAGGTGCAACACATCAATAAGAGCCTTAACAGTCCCAACTAAACGTTGGCCGAGGTGAAAAAATGGAGAAAAGAACGCGCAAAAAACCGTGAAAGAGTGTTGACGTGCGCAAAAGCTTACAGCACCTGGTATTCCCAGGCGGTCTCCCATCCAAGTACTAACCAGGCCCGACCCTGCTTAGCTCCGAGATCGGACGAGATCGGGCGTTCTCAGGGTAGTATGGCCGTAAGCGGTGGAAAGAGTGAAACTTTTCCCCTTTATAGGGGACGGGGGCACTTCGGGGCGGAGGGGGGAGGCGAATTTGATGCTTGTGGGTTACACAGTTAAGGCTGGGGTGAAAAAATGGAGAAAAGAACGCCAAAAAAAAACCTGAAAGAGTGTTGACGTGCGCAAAAGCTTACAGCACCTGGTATTCCCAGGCGGTCTCCCATCCAAGTACTAACCAGGCCCGACCCTGCTTAGCTTCCGAGATCGGACGAGATCGGGCGTTCTCAGGGTAGTATGGCCGTAAGCGGTGGAAAGAGTGAAACTTTTCCCTTTATAGTGGACGGCGGCACTTCCGGGTTGGAGGGGCGGCGGGGCAAATTTGTTGCTTTTCGTTCCCTCCTCCCTTTTTGCACGAACCAGGGACGCGCACTCTTGGTGGATTGAGCGCTCAGCCTGTCATGCTCGCATACGGTCGGCTGCGAGCGCGCAGCCGCCGCACTTGACGTCTGTCGTGAAAGTTGGCTTTTCCAGCGGAGGTGCAAACATCAATAAGAGCCTTAACAGTCCCAACTAACGTTGGCCGAGGTGAAAAAATGGAGAAAAGAACGCCAAAAATAACGTGAAAGAGTGTTGACGTGCGCAAAACTTACAGCACCTGGTATTCCCAGGCGGTCTCCCATCCAAGTACTAACCAGGCCCGACCCTGCTTAGCTTCCGAGATCGGACGAGATCGGGCGTTCTCAGGGTAGTATGGCCGTAAGCGGTGGAAAGAGTGAAACTTTTCCCCTTTATAGTGGACGGGGGCACTTCGGGGCGGAGGGGGGAGGCGAATTTGATGCTTGTGGGTTACACAGTTAAGGCTGGGGTGAAAAAATGGAGAAAAGAACGCAAAAAAAACCCCTGAAAGAGTGTTGACGTGCGCAAAAGCTTACAGCACCTGGTATTCCCAGGCGGTCTCCCATCCAAGTACTAACCAGGCCCGACCCTGCTTAGCTTCCGAGATCGGACGAGATCGGGCGTTCTCAGGGTAGTATGGCCGTAAGCGGTGGAAAGAGTGAAACTTTTCCCCTTTATAGTGGACGGCGGCACTCCGGGTTGGAGGGGCGGCGGGGCAAATTTGTTGCTTTTCGTTCCCTCCTCCCTTTTTTGCACGAACCAGGGACGCGCACTCTTGGCGAATTGAGCGCTCAGCCTGTCAGGCTCGCATACGGTCGGCTGCGAGCGCGCAGCCGCCGCACTTGACGTCTGTCATGAAAGTTGGCTTTTCCAGCGGAGGTGCAACACATCAATAAGAGCCTTAACAGTCCCAACTAAACGTTGGCCGAGGTGAAAAAATGGAGAAAAGAACGCCAAAAAAAACCGTGAAAGAGTGTTGACGTGCGCAAAAGCTTACAGCACCTGGTATTCCCAGGCGGTCTCCCATCCAAGTACTAACCAGGCCCGACCCTGCTTAGCTTCCGAGATCGGACGAGATCGGGCGTTCTCAGGGTAGTATGGCCGTAAGCGGTGGAAAGAGTGAAACTTTTCCCCTTTATAGTGGACGGCGGCACTTCGGGTTGGAGGGGCGGCGGGGCAAATTTGTTGCTTTTCGTTCCCTCCTCCCTTTTTGCACGAACCAGGGACGCGCACTCTTGGGGTTGAGCGCTCAGCTGTCAGGCTCGCATACGGTCGGCTGCGAGCGCGCAGCCGCCGCACTTGAGTCTGTCGTGAAAGTTGCTTTTCCAGCGGAGGTGCAACACATCAATAAGAGCTTAACAGTCCCAACTAAACGTTGGCCGAGGTGAAAAAATGGAGAAAAGAACGCCAAAAATAACGTGAAAGAGTGTTGACGTGCGCAAAAGCTTACAGCACCTGGTATTCCCAGGCGGTCTCCCATCCAAGTACTAACCAGGCCCGACCCTGCTTAGCTTCCGAGATCGGACGAGATCGGGCGTTCTCAGGGTAGTATGGCCGTAAGCGGTGGAAAGAGTGAAACTTTTCCCTTTATAGTGGACGGCGGCACTTCCGGGTTGGAGGGGCGGCGGGGCAAATTGTTGCTTTTCGTTCCCTCCTCCCTTTTTGCACGAACCAGGGACGCGCACACTTGGCGATTGAGCGCTCAGCCTGTCAGGCTCGCATACGGTCGGCTGCGAGCGCGCAGCCGCCGCACTTGACGTCTGTCATGAAAGTTGGCTTTTCCAGCGGAGGTGCAACACATCAATAAGAGCCTTAACAGTCCCAACTAAACGTTGGCCGAGGTGAAAAAATGGAGAAAAGAACGCAAAAAAAACCGTGAAAGAGTGTTGACGTGCGCAAAAGCTTACAGCACCTGGGTTCCCAGGCGGTCTCCATCCAAGTACTAACCAGGCCCGACCCTGCTTAGCTTCCGAGATCGGACGAGATCGGGCGTTCTCAGGGTAGTATGGCCGTAAGCGGTGGAAAGAGTGAAACTTTTCCCCTTTATAGTGGACGGCGGCACTTCCGGGTTGGAGGGGCGGCGGGGCAAATTTGTTGCTTTTCGTTCCCTCCTCCCTTTTTTGCACGAACCAGGGACGCGCACACTTGGCGAATTGAGCGCTCAGCCTGTCAGGCTCGCATACGGTCGGCTGCGAGCGCGCAGCCGCCGCACTTGACGTCTGTCATGAAAGTTGGCTTTTCCAGCGGAGGTGCAACACATCAATAAGCCTTAACAGTCCCAACTAAACGTTGGCCGAGGTGAAAAAAATGGAGAAAAGAACGCAAAAAAACCGTGAAAGAGTGTTGACGTGCGCAAAAGCTTACAGCACCTGGTATTCCCAGGCGGTCTCCCATCCAAGTACTAACCCGGCCCGACCCTGCTTAGCTTCCGAGATCGGACGAGGTCGGGCGTTCTCAGGGTAGTATGGCCGTAAGCGGTGAAAAGAGTGAAACTTTTCCCTTTATAGGGGACGGGCACTTCGGGGCGGCGGGGGGAGGCGAATTTGATGCTGTGTCTCGTTACACAGTTAAGGCTTTTCCAGGGGTGAAAAAATGGAGAAAAAGAACGCAAAAAAAACCTGAAAGAGTGTTGACGTGCGCAAAAGCTTACAGCACCTGGTATTCCCAGGCGGTCTCCCATCCAAGTACTAACCAGGCCCGACCCTGCTTAGCTTCCGAGATCGGACGAGATCGGGCGTCTCAGGGTAGTATGCCGTAAGCGGGGAAAGAGTGAAACTTTTCCCTTTATAGTGGACGGCGGCACTTCGGGTTGGAGGGGCGGCGGGGCAAAAATTTGTGTGCTTCGTTCCCTCTCTCCCTTTGCACGAACCAGGGACGCGCAACTCGGCGAAATTGAGCGCTCAGCCTGTCAGGCTCGCATACGGTCGGCTGCGAGCGCGCAGCCGCCGCACTTGACGTCTGTCATGAAAGTTGGCTTTCCAGCGGAGGTGCAACACATCAATAAGAGCCTTAACAGTCCCAACTAAACGTTGGCCGAGGTGAAAAAATGGAGAAAAGAACGCAAAAAAAACCGTGAAAGAGTGTTGACGTGCGCAAAAGCTTACAGCACCTGGTATTCCCAGGCGGTCTCCCATCCAAGTACTAACCAGGCCCGACCTGCTTAGCTTCCGAGATCGGACGAGATCGGGCGTTCTCAGGGTAGTATGGCCGTAAGCGGTGGAAAGAGTGAAACTTTTCCCCTTTATAGTGGACGGCGGCACTTCCGGGTTGGAGGGGCGGCGGGGCAAATTTGTTGCTTTCGTTCCCTCTCCTTTTTTGCACGAACCAGGGACGCGCACTCTTGGCTTGAGCGCTCAGCTGTCAGGCTCGCATACGGTCGGCTGCGAGCGCGCAGCCGCCGCACTTGACGTCTGTCGGAAGTTGGCTTTCCAGCGGAGGTGCAACACATCAATAAGAGCCTTAACAGTCCCAACTAAACGGGCCGAGGTGAAAAAATGGAGAAAAGAACGCCAAAAAAAAACGTGAAAGAGTGTTGACGTGCGCAAAAGCGTTACAGCACCTGGTATTCCCAGGCGGTCTCCCATCCAAGTACTAACCAGGCCGACCCTGCTTAGCTTCCGAGATCGGACGAGATCGGGCGTTCTCAGGGTAGTATGGCCGTAAGCGGTGGAAAGAGTGAAACTTTTCCCCTTTATAGTGGACGGCGGCACTTCCGGGTTGGAGGGGCGGCGGGGCAAATTTGTTGCTTTTCGTTCCCTCCTCCCTTTTTTGCACGAACCAGGGACGCGCACTCTTGGCGAATTGAGCGCTCAGCCTGTCAGGCTCGCATACGGTCGGCTGCGAGCGCGCAGCCGCCGCACTTGACGTCTGTCATGAAAGTTGGCTTTTCCAGCGGAGGTGCAACACATCAATAAGAGCCTTAACAGTCCCAACTAAACGTTGGCCGAGGTGAAAAAATGGAGAAAAGAACGCCAAAAAAAACCGTGAAAGAGTGTTGACGTGCGCAAAAGCTTACAGCACCTGGTATTCCCAGGCGGTCTCCCATCCAAGTACTAACCAGGCCCGACCCTGCTTAGCTTCCGAGATCGGACGAGATCGGCCGTTCTCAGGGTAGTATGGCCGTAAGCGGTGGAAAGAGTGAAACTTTTCCCCTTTATAGTGGACGGCGGCACTTCCGGGAGTTGGAGGGGCGGCGGGGCAAATTTGTTGCTTTTCGTTCCCTCCTCCCTTTTTTGCACGAACCAGGGACGCGCACACTTGGCGAATTGAGCGCTCAGCCTGTCAGGCTCGCATACGGTCGGCTGCGAGCGCGCAGCCGCCGCACTTGACGTCTGTCATGAAAGTTGGCTTTTCCAGCGGAGGTGCAACACATCAATAAGAGCCTTAACAGTCCCAACTAAACGTTGGCCGAGGTGAAAAAATGGAGAAAAGAACGCAAAAAAAAACGTGAAAGAGTGTTGACGTGCGCAAAAGCTTACAGCACCTGGTATTCCCAGGCGGTCTCCATCCAAGTACTAACCAGGCCCGACCCTGCTTAGCTTCCGAGATCGGACGAGATCGGGCGTTCTCAGGGTAGTATGGCCGTAAGCGGTGGAAAGAGTGAAACTTTTCCCCTTTATAGGGGACGGGGGCACTTCGGGGCGGAGGGGGGAGGCGAATTTGATGCTTGTGGGTTACACAGTTAAGGCTGGGGTGAAAAAATGGAGAAAAGAACGCAAAAAAAAACCTGAAAGAGTGTTGACGTGCGCAAAAGCTTACAGCACCTGGTATTCCCAGGCGGTCTCCCATCCAAGTACTAACCAGGCCCGACCCTGCTTAGCTTCCGAGATCGGACGAGATCGGGCGTTCTCAGGGTAGTATGGCCGTAAGCGGTGGAAAGAGTGAAACTTTTCCCCTTTATAGTGGACGGCGGCACTTCCGGGTTGGAGGGGCGGCGGGGCAAATTTGTTGCTTTTCGTTCCCTCCTCCCTTTTTTGCACGAACCAGGGACGCGCACTCTTGGCGGAATTGAGCGCTCAGCCTGTCAGGCTCGCATACGGTCGGCTGCGAGCGCGCAGCCGCCGCACTTGACGTCTGTCGTGAAAGTTGGCTTTTCCAGCGGAGGTGCAACACATCAATAAGAGCCTTAACAGTCCCAACTAAACGTTGGCGAGGTGAAAAAATGGAGAAAAGAACGCCAAAAAAAACCGTGAAAGAGTGTTGACGTGCGCAAAAGCTTACAGCACCTGGTATTCCCAGGCGGTCTCCCATCCAAGTACTAACCAGGCCCGACCCTGCTTAGCTTCCGAGATCGGACGAGATCGGGCGTTCTCAGGGTAGTATGGCCGTAAGCGGTGGAAAGAGTGAAACTTTTCCCCTTTATAGGGGACGGGGGCACTTCGGGGCGGAGGGGGGAGGCGAATTTGATGCTTGTGGGTTACACAGTTAAGGCTGGGGTGAAAAAATGGAGAAAAGAACGCAAAAAAAACCTGAAAGAGTGTTGACGTGCGCAAAAGCTTACAGCACCTGGTATTCCCAGGCGGTCTCCCATCCAAGTACTAACCAGGCCGACCCTGCTTAGCTTCCGAGATCGGACGAGATCGGGCGTTCTCAGGGTAGTATGGCCGTAAGCGGTGGAAAGAGTGAAACTTTTCCCCTTATAGTGGACGGCGGCACTTCCGGGTTGGGAGGGGCGGCGGGGCAAATTTGTTGCTTTTCGTTCCCTCCTCCCTTTTTTGCACGAACCAGGGACGCGCACTCTTGGTGGATTGAGCGCTCAGCCTGTCATGCTCGCATACGGTCGGCTGCGAGCGCGCAGCCGCCGCACTTGACGTCTGTCGTGAAAGTTGGCTTTTCCAGCGGAGGTGCAACACATCAATAAGAGCCTTAACAGTCCCAACTAAACGTTGGCCGAGGTGAAAAAATGGAGAAAAGAACGCCAAAAATAACGTGAAAGAGTGTTGACGTGCGCAAAAGCTTACAGCACCTGGTATTCCCAGGCGGTCTCCCATCCAAGTACTAACCAGGCCCGACCCTGCTTAGCTTCCGAGATCGGACGAGATCGGGCGTTCTCAGGGTAGTATGGCCGTAAGCGGTGGAAAGAGTGAAACTTTTCCCCTTTATAGGGGACGGGGGCACTTCGGGGCGGAGGGGGGAGGCGAATTTGATGCTTGTGGGTTACACAGTTAAGGCTGGGGTGAAAAAATGGAGAAAAGAACGCAAAAAAAAACCTGAAAGAGTGTTGACGTGCGCAAAAGCTTACAGCACCTGGTATTCCCAGGCGGTCTCCCATCCAAGTACTAACCAGGCCGACCCTGCTTAGCTTCCGAGATCGGACGAGATCGGGCGTTCTCAGGGTAGTATGGCCGTAAGCGGTGGAAAGAGTGAAACTTTTCCCTTTATAGTGGACGGCGGCACTTCCGGGTTGGAGGGGCGGCGGGGCAAATTTGTTGCTTTTCGTTCCCTCCTCCCTTTTTTGCACGAACCAGGGACGCGCACTCTTGGCGAATTGAGCGCTCAGCCTGTCAGGCTCGCATACGGTCGGCTGCGAGCGCGCAGCCGCCGCACTTGACGTCTGTCATGAAAGTTGGCTTTTCCAGCGGAGGTGCAACACATCAATAAGAGCCTTAACAGTCCCAACTAAACGTTGGCCGAGGTGAAAAAATGGAGAAAAGAACGCAAAAAAAACCGTGAAAGAGTGTTGACGTGCGCAAAAGCTTACAGCACCTGGTATTCCCAGGCGGTCTCCCATCCAAGTACTAACCAGGCCCGACCCTGCTTAGCTTCCGAGATCGGACGAGATCGGGCGTTCTCAGGGTAGTATGGCCGTAAGCGGTGGAAAGAGTGAAACTTTTCCCCTTTATAGTGGACGGGGGCACTTCGGGGCGGAGGGGCGGCGGGGCAAATTTGTTGCTTTTCGTTCCCTCCTCCCTTTTTTGCACGAACCAGGGACGCGCACTCTTGGCGAATTGAGCGCTCAGCCTGTCAGGCTCGCATACGGTCGGCTGCGAGCGCGCAGCCGCCGCACTTGACGTCTGTCGTGAAAGTTGGCTTTTCCAGCGGAGGTGCAACACATCAATAAGAGCCTTAACAGTCCCAACTAAACGTTGGCCGAGGTGAAAAAATGGAGAAAAGAACGCAAAAAAAACCGTGAAAGAGTGTTGACGTGCGCAAAAGCTTACAGCACCTGGTATTCCCAGGCGGTCTCCCATCCAAGTACTAACCAGGCCCGACCCTGCTTAGCTTCCGAGATCGGACGAGATCGGGCGTTCTCAGGGTAGTATGGCCGTAAGCGGTGGAAAGAGTGAAACTTTTCCCCTTTATAGTGGACGGCGGCACTTCCGGGTTGGAGGGGCGGCGGGGCAAATTTGTTGCTTTTCGTTCCCTCCTCCCTTTTTTGCACGAACCAGGGACGCGCACACTTGGCGAATTGAGCGCTCAGCCTGTCAGGCTCGCATACGGTCGGCTGCGAGCGCGCAGCCGCCGCACTTGACGTCTGTCGTGAAAGTTGGCTTTTCCAGCGGAGGTGCAACACATCAATAAGAGCCTTAACAGTCCCAACTAAACGTTGGCCGAGGTGAAAAAATGGAGAAAAGAACGCCAAAAAAACGTGAAAGAGTGTTGACGTGCGCAAAAGCTTACAGCACCTGGTATTCCCAGGCGGTCTCCCATCCAAGTACTAACCAGGCCCGACCCTGCTTAGCTTCCGAGATCGGACGAGATCGGGCGTTCTCAGGGTAGTATGGCCGTAAGCGGTGGAAAGAGTGAAACTTTTCCCCTTTATAGTGGACGGCGGCACTTCCGGGTTGGAGGGGCGGCGGGGCAAATTTGTTGCTTTTCGTTCCCTCCTCCCTTTTTTGCACGAACCAGGGACGCGCACTCTTGGCGGATTGAGCGCTCAGCCTGTCAGGCTCGCATACGGTCGGCTGCGAGCGCGCAGCCGCCGCACTTGAGTCTGTCGTGAAAGTTGGCTTTTCCAGCGGAGGTGCAACACATCAATAAGAGCCTTAACAGTCCCAACTAAACGTTGGCCGAGGTGAAAAAATGGAGAAAAGAACGCAAAAAAAACCGTGAAAGAGTGTTGACGTGCGCAAAAGCTTACAGCACCTGGTATTCCCAGGCGGTCTCCCATCCAAGTACTAACCAGGCCCGACCCTGCTTAGCTTCCGAGATCGGACGAGATCGGGCGTTCTCAGGGTAGTATGGCCGTAAGCGGTGGAAAGAGTGAAACTTTTCCCCTTTATAGTGGACGGCGGCACTTCCGGGTTGGAGGGGCGGCGGGGCAAATTTGTTGCTTTTCGTTCCCTCCTCCCTTTTTTGCACGAACCAGGGACGCGCACTCTTGGCGAATTGAGCGCTCAGCCTGTCAGGCTCGCATACGGTCGGCTGCGAGCGCGCAGCCGCCGCACTTGACGTCTGTCATGAAAGTTGGCTTTTCCAGCGGAGGTGCAACACATCAATAAGAGCCTTAACAGTCCCAACTAAACGTTGGCCGAGGTGAAAAAATGGAGAAAAGAACGCAAAAAAAACCGTGAAAGAGTGTTGACGTGCGCAAAAGCTTACAGCACCTGGTATTCCCAGGCGGTCTCCCATCCAAGTACTAACCAGGCCCGACCCTGCTTAGCTTCCGAGATCGGACGAGATCGGGCGTTCTCAGGGTAGTATGGCCGTAAGCGGTGGAAAGAGTGAAACTTTTCCCCTTTATAGGGGACGGGGGCACTTCGGGGCGGAGGGGGGAGGCGAATTTGATGCTTGTGGGTTACACAGTTAAGGCTGGGGTGAAAAAATGGAGAAAAGAACGCCAAAAAAAACCTGAAAGAGTGTTGACGTGCGCAAAAGCTTACAGCACCTGGTATTCCCAGGCGGTCTCCCATCCAAGTACTAACCAGGCCCGACCCTGCTTAGCTTCCGAGATCGGACGAGATCGGGCGTTCTCAGGGTAGTATGGCCGTAAGCGGTGGAAAGAGTGAAACTTTTCCCCTTTATAGTGGACGGCGGCACTTCCGGGTTGGAGGGGCGGCGGGGCAAATTTGTTGCTTTTCGTTCCCTCCTCCCTTTTTGCACGAACCAGGGACGCGCACTCTTGGTGGATTGAGCGCTCAGCCTGTCAGGCTCGCATACGGTCGGCTGCGAGCGCGCAGCCGCCGCACTTGACGTCTGTCATGAAAGTTGGCTTTTCCAGCGGAGGTGCAACACATCAATAAGAGCCTTAACAGTCCCAACTAAACGTTGGCCGAGGTGAAAAAATGGAGAAAAGAACGCAAAAAAAAACGTGAAAGAGTGTTGACGTGCGCAAAAGCTTACAGCACCTGGTATTCCCAGGCGGTCTCCCATCCAAGTACTAACCAGGCCCGACCCTGCTTAGCTTCCGAGATCGGACGAGATCGGGCGTTCTCAGGGTAGTATGGCCGTAAGCGGTGGAAAGAGTGAAACTTTTCCCCTTTATAGTGGACGGGGGCACTTCGGGGCGGAGGGGGGAGGCGAATTTGATGCTTGTGGGTTACACAGTTAAGGCTGGGGTGAAAAAGTGGAGAAAAGAACGCAAAAAAAAACGTGAAAGAGTGTTGACGTGCGCAAAAGCTTACAGCACCTGGTATTCCCAGGCGGTCTCCCATCCAAGTACTAACCAGGCCCGACCCTGCTTAGCTTCCGAGATCGGACGAGATCGGGCGTTCTCAGGGTAGTATGGCCGTAAGCGGTGGAAAGAGTGAAACTTTTCCCCTTTATAGTGGACGGCGGCACTTCCGGGTTGGAGGGGCGGCGGGGCAAATTTGTTGCTTTTCGTTCCCTCCTCCCTTTTTTGCACGAACCAGGGACGCGCACTCTTGGCGAATTGAGCGCTCAGCCTGTCAGGCTCGCATACGGTCGGCTGCGAGCGCGCAGCCGCCGCACTTGACGTCTGTCATGAAAGTTGGCTTTTCCAGCGGAGGTGCAACACATCAATAAGAGCCTTAACAGTCCCAACTAAACGTTGGCCGAGGTGAAAAAATGGAGAAAAGAACGCCAAAAAAAAAACCGTGAAAGAGTGTTGACGTGCGCAAAAGCTTACAGCACCTGGTATTCCCAGGCGGTCTCCCATCCAAGTACTAACCAGGCCCGACCCTGCTTAGCTTCCGAGATCGGACGAGATCGGGCGTTCTCAGGGTAGTATGGCCGTAAGCGGTGGAAAGAGTGAAACTTTTCCCCTTTATAGTGGACGGCGGCACTTCGGGTTGGAGGGGCGGCGGGGCAAATTTGTTGCTTTTCGTTCCTCCTCCCTTTTTTGCACGAACCAGGGACGCGCACTCTTGGCGATTGAGCGCTCAGCCTGTCAGGCTCGCATACGGTCGGCTGCGAGCGCGCAGCCGCCGCACTTGACGTCTGTCATGAAAGTTGGCTTTTCCAGCGGAGGTGCAACACATCAATAAGAGCCTTAACAGTCCCAACTAAACGTTGGCCGAGGTGAAAAAATGGAGAAAAGAACGCAAAAAAAAACCGTGAAAGAGTGTTGACGTGCGCAAAAGCTTACAGCACCTGGTATTCCCAGGCGGTCTCCCATCCAAGTACTAACCAGGCCCGACCCTGCTTAGCTTCCGAGATCGGACGAGATCGGGCGTTCTCAGGGTAGTATGGCCGTAAGCGGTGGAAAGAGTGAAACTTATAGGTTCGGGGCGGAGGGGGGAGGCGAGATGCTTGGGGTTACACAGTTAAGGCTGGGGTGAAAAAATGGAGAAAAGAACGCCTCGTGCGCAAAAGCTTACAGCACCTGGTATTCCCAGGCGGTCTCCCATCCAAGTACTAACCAGGCCCGACCTGCTTAGCTTCCGAGATCGGACGAGATCGGGCGTTCTCAGGGTAGTATGGCCGTAAGCGGTGGAAAGAGTGAAACTTTTCCCCTTTATAGTGGACGGCGGCACTTCCGGGTTGGAGGGGCGGCGGGGCAAATTTGTTGCTTTTCGTTCCCTCCTCCCTTTTTGCACGAACCAGGGACGCGCACTCTTGGCGAATTGAGCGCTCAGCCTGTCAGGCTCGCATACGGTCGGCTGCGAGCGCGCAGCCGCCGCACTTGACGTCTGTCATGAAAGTTGGCTTTTCCAGCGGAGGTGCAACACATCAATAAGAGCCTTAACAGTCCCAACTAAACGTTGGCCGAGGTGAAAAAATGGAGAAAAGAACGCAAAAAAAACGTGAAAGAGTGTTGACGTGCGCAAAAGCTTACAGCACCTGGTATTCCCAGGCGGTCTCCCATCCAAGTACTAACCAGGCCCGACCCTGCTTAGCTTCCGAGATCGGACGAGATCGGGCGTTCTCAGGGTAGTATGGCCGTAAGCGGTGGAAAGAGTGAAACTTTTCCCCTTTATAGGGGACGGGGGCACTTCGGGGCGGAGGGGGGAGGCGAATTTGATGCTTGTGGGTTACACAGTTAAGGCTGGGGTGAAAAAATGGAGAAAAGAACGCAAAAAAAAACCTGAAAGAGTGTTGACGTGCGCAAAAGCTTACAGCACCTGGTATTCCCAGGCGGTCTCCCATCCAAGTACTAACCAGGCCCGACCCTGCTTAGCTTCCGAGATCGGACGAGATCGGGCGTTCTCAGGGTAGTATGGCCGTAAGCGGTGGAAAGAGTGAAACTTTTCCCCTTTATAGTGGACGGCGGCACTTCCGGGTTGGAGGGGCGGCGGGGCAAATTTGTTGCTTTTCGTTCCCTCCTCCCTTTTTTGCACGAACCAGGGACGCGCACACTTGGCGAATTGAGCGCTCAGCCTGTCAGGCTCGCATACGGTCGGCTGCGAGCGCGCAGCCGCCGCACTTGACGTCTGTCATGAAAGTTGGCTTTTCCAGCGGAGGTGCAACACATCAATAAGAGCCTTAACAGTCCCAACTAAACGTTGGCCGAGGTGAAAAAATGGAGAAAAGAACGCCAAAAAAACGTGAAAGAGTGTTGACGTGCGCAAAAGCTTACAGCACCTGGTATTCCCAGGCGGTCTCCCATCCAAGTACTAACCAGGCCCGACCCTGCTTAGCTTCCGAGATCGGACGAGATCGGGCGTTCTCAGGGTAGTATGGCCGTAAGCGGTGGAAAGAGTGAAACTTTTCCCCTTTATAGTGGACGGCGGCACTTCCGGGTTGGAGGGGCGGCGGGGCAAATTTGTTGCTTTTCGTTCCCTCCTCCCTTTTTTGCACGAACCAGGGACGCGCACACTTGGCGAATTGAGCGCTCAGCCTGTCAGGCTCGCATACGGTCGGCTGCGAGCGCGCAGCCGCCGCACTTGACGTCTGTCATGAAAGTTGGCTTTTCCAGCGGAGGTGCAACACATCAATAAGAGCCTTAACAGTCCCAACTAAACGTTGGCCGAGGTGAAAAAATGGAGAAAAGAACGCAAAAAAAACCGTGAAAGAGTGTTGACGTGCGCAAAAGCTTACAGCACCTGGTATTCCCAGGCGGTCTCCCATCCAAGTACTAACCAGGCCCGACCCTGCTTAGCTTCCGAGATCGGACGAGATCGGGCGTTCTCAGGGTAGTATGGCCGTAAGCGGTGGAAAGAGTGAAACTTTTCCCCTTTATAGGGGACGGGGGCACTTCGGGGCGGAGGGGGGAGGCGAATTTGATGCTTGTGGGTTACACAGTTAAGGCTGGGGTGAAAAAATGGAGAAAAGAACGCAAAAAAAAACCTGAAAGAGTGTTGACGTGCGCAAAAGCTTACAGCACCTGGTATTCCCAGGCGGTCTCCCATCCAAGTACTAACCAGGCCCGACCCTGCTTAGCTTCCGAGATCGGACGAGATCGGGCGTTCTCAGGGTAGTATGGCCGTAAGCGGTGGAAAGAGTGAAACTTTTCCCCTTTATAGTGGACGGCGGCACTTCCGGGTTGGAGGGGCGGCGGGGCAAATTTGTTGCTTTTCGTTCCCTCCTCCCTTTTTTGCACGAACCAGGGACGCGCACTCTTGGCGGATTGAGCGCTCAGCCTGTCATGCTCGCATACGGTCGGCTGCGAGCGCGCAGCCGCCGCACTTGACGTCTGTCGTGAAAGTTGGCTTTTCCAGCGGAGGTGCAACACATCAATAAGAGCCTTAACAGTCCAACTAAACGTTGGCCGCGGTGAAAAAATGGAGAAAAGAACGCCAAAAATAACGTGAAAGAGTGTTGACGTGCGCAAAAGCTTACAGCACCTGGTATTCCCAGGCGGTCTCCCATCCAAGTACTAACCAGGCCCGACCCTGCTTAGCTTCCGAGATCGGACGAGATCGGGCGTTCTCAGGGTAGTATGGCCGTAAGCGGTGGAAAGAGTGAAACTTTTCCCCTTTATAGGGACGGGGGCACTTCGGGCGGAGGGGGGAGGCGAATTTGATGCTTGTGGGTTACACAGTTAAGGCTGGGGTGAAAAATTGGAAAAAAAACGCAAAAAAAAAACCTGAAAGAGTGTTGACGTGCGCAAAAGCTTACAGCACCTGGTATTCCCAGGCGGTCTCCCATCCAAGTACTAACCAGGCCCGACCCTGCTTAGCTTCCGAGATCGGACGAGATCGGGCGTTCTCAGGGTAGTATGGCCGTAAGCGGTGGAAAGAGTGAAACTTTTCCCCTTTATAGTGGACGGCGGTGTGGCATATAACCACAGCCACAGGGTCATGTTACGACGGCGTGACGTCACGGCCGTAAAGTGGGCGGTTGCCGAAGTATTGCAATAAAAGGTGGCTACTGAGAATAAACGACAGTGAGCACAAAGTCCGACTCCACGCGTTTTATTAAACACAACATTGGCGACAAGGATGGAGCTTCCACTCTCGCCTCTTCCTCCGTTCCTCGCCCTGCCTGGCGAGCCGCCAGTCCCGTGGTCCCGCTGGTTGGAGTCCTTCGAGACCTTTATTGAAGCCTTCGGGCTAGCCGACGCTAGCGACGCGCGAAGGCGGGCAATGCTTGTCCATAGCCTGGGCTGTGAGGGCCAACGCATCTTTCGCACCCTCGGACCGGCCACGAAATTTTCGGACTGTGTGGCATTGCTCTCCGGACACTTCGCTGCTCCACAGAGCGTCATGGCACGGCGGATTATCTTCCGGCAGCGTCGACAGCGGCCCGGTGAGTCGGTCCACCATTACGTCGCCGACCTCCGGGGACTAGCCAGCCTCTGCAGGTTCGGAGATCTGGAGGGCGAGATGATTAGGGACCAGCTAGCCGAACACACGACGGACCTTAAACTGCGGGAGAGGCTGTTTTTATCGCCGGACGACACGTCGCTGTCTAGGGCGGTGGAAATGGCTTTCCAGCTCGAGTCTGCGGCCCTGTTAGCATCCCGGCTAGCCGCCTCGGACCCAGCTCCAGCCCTTCCCCACCTCGCTCCACATCTGCCTCTTTCATCTCGTACTGTTGCTCTCACGGCCCCACTCCCCGACACCACTGCTCCTCTCGACGAGCCGGAGGTAAACGTCGCGGGACGTCGAGGCGCCACGATGAGGCAACATTGTGGGAACTGCGGCTCCTCATCACACCGCACACGTGCGCCCGCGTGCCCGGCGCTAGGACAAAGATGCCAACGTTGCGGTAGGCTGAACCACTTTGCTAAAGTCTGCCGCTCTGTTTCTAATCCTGTGGACCCCGGGCCCCACCTAACCAACGCATCTGGCTCCACCACCATCCACTCGGTGGGCGCCTGCAGCAAGCCGTTCAAGTGGTGCGCAGTCGAGCTGGACGGCGTGTGTCTGTCACTGCTGCTGGACACCGCAGCCTCCAAGTCACTCCTGAATGAGGCCACGGTCCGGCGACTTTTTCCACGAATGACTGTTAAACCTGGCACGGAAGACCTGTTTGGTTATGGACACACCAAGATCGACATGGTTGGCACTGCGACCTTTTCCGTGCGCTATGGCGCTAGAACTCTCCCAGCTTTCACCTTTCAGGTGTCCCGCAAGGGCGCCAACCTCCTCGGTTTCGACCTGTTCTGTGCCCTGGGCTTCTCCATTACAGACAACATGGGTGCCACCATACTAACCGTCACCACGCCCTGGCTGCACCGCTGGCCCTCGCTGTTCGCTGGACTGGGCTGCCTCACCGCCTTCAACCACCAGCCGCTCCTGAACCCGGAGGTGACTCCAGTCATTCAGCCTCTCCGCCGCCTGCCCCTCGCCCTACGTGCTGATGTTTCAGCCGAGCTGCAGAAACTTCTGGACGCTGGCATAATCGAACGAGTGGACGCATCGCCATGGATCTCCAACCTAGTGGTGGCACGGAAGAAGACGGGCGGCCTGCGCCCCTGCATCGACCTCAGACAGGTGAACAAAGCGGTGATACCAGATAAATATCCTCTGCCCACTACAGAAGAGCTCTCTGCCAAGTTTCACGGCTCCACAGTCTTCTCCAAGCTCGACCTCCGCCAGGGTTACCTGCAGGTTCTGCTGCACCCAGAGAGCCGCAACCTCACCGCTTTCGTGTCACACATGGGCGTTTTCAGGTACACCCGCATGCCTTTTGGGCTTAGCTCTGCCCCCAGCTGCTTCCAGAAGATCATGGCCACCATCTTCGCCGGCATCCCTGGCGTGGTTGTGTACCTGGATGACATAGTGGTGCACGGCGCGACAGCAGCCTCACACGACGACCGCCTCACCAGGGTTCTAGAGGTGCTCGCCCAACACAACCTCACGCTGAACGGCGAGAAATGCATTTTCTCCGCGCCGGTCATCGAGTTTGTGGGGTTTCGCCTGAATGCCGACGGCCTCAGCCCGCTCCACTCAAATGTGGAAGCCATCCTACGCCTGCCTGAGCCCTCCTGCCCGAGCAGCTGTCCTCATTCCTGGGCATGACGGCGTTCTACCTGCGTTTTCTTCCACACTACTCCGAGACCACGGCGCCACTACGCGCACTCCTCAAACAGGATGCCCCCTGGTCCTGGACACCCATGTGCTCCGTGGCAGTCCGCCAGCTGAAGACACAGCTCACCTCCCCTCCAGTGCTCGCCCACTTCGACCTCCATAGCCCTACGCTGGTGACCTGCGACGCGTCCAACACGGCGGTAGGGGCGGTCCTGTCCCAGCTGCACGGGGGGACTGAACGTCCCGTGGCGTTTGCCTCACGATCTCTGACTCCCACGGAGCAGAGGTATTCGGTGGGGGAGAGAGAAGCGCTTGCCTGCGTCTGGGCGTGCGAGCGGTGGCACATGTACCTTTACGGGCGGCACTTCACGCTCCGGACCGACCACCAAGCACTCACAGCCCTCCTGGCCACGGCAGGATCGGGACACAAACCGCTGCGCCTGTACCGGTGGTCAGAGAGACTGCAGGCCTACAACTTCACGACAGTGTTCACACCCGGCAGAGAAAACGTTGTGGCTGATCTGCTCTCCAGGGCCACGCCCACCTCAGCGCCAGACACCGCCCCGAACGGCCTGAGAGCGCATCTGACCGAAGGTCTCCCATTCAGCACGGCCCTGCAGAACACACTACAGCACTACAGAGCGCCGCCACATGCCACGACAGGTAGCTCCCCAGCCCTTCTGATGCTCGGACGGGAACTCCAACTTCCCATGGATCGACTACGGCCGCCCAGCAGGGATCCTCCAGGCCCTCCAGCAGCAGGACCCTCTGTCGGCGACATGGTGGCAGAGGCGCAACGCCGGATGAAGCACCGCTACGACAGGGCACATCGGGTGAGAGGACACACACTCAAGGTGTTGGACTGGGTCCGTATCCGCCGGCCGCATCGGTCCCACAAGCTGCTATCCTTCTGGTCCTCACCCCAACAGATAATGGCACAATTGGGCCCAGCTACCTTCCTCCTTGCTGACGGCTCCCGTTGGCATGCCAGTCGCCTAAGGCGCGTCAACCCACCATCAGCACAAGAACTCGCCGCGGCGGCTGATCCGCGCCACACTGCCGGGGACTGGGATCTCCCTCCGGTAGCCCCAGGAATCCCACCCGAACTCGAAGTGCCGGCTGACGCCCTCGGACCGAGGCTCCGCCCTGTTCGAGCTCGTCGGCAGCCCCTGTATCTCAGGGACTACATAGTCTGATTATGTGGCAGAATAAACCACATGGCTATGCGGGTAAATGGGTAGTCTACCCTGTTTACCCAGATAGGTTGGCCATGTTCTGGCTTTGAAGTTGTGCACTATTAATATGTTTGAATGTTTTTGCACTTTTATAAAAGGGGGGGGTGAATGTGGCATATAACCACAGCCACAGGGTCATGTTACGACGGCGTGACGTCACGGCCGTAAAGTGGGCGGTTGCCGAAGTATTGCAATAAAAGGTGGCTACTGAGAATAAACGACAGTGAGCACAAAGTCCGACTCCACGCGTTTTATTAAACACAACAGGCGGCACTTCCGGGTTGGAGGGGCGGCGGGGCAAATTTGTTGCTTTTCGTTCCCTCCTCCCTTTTTTGCACGAACCAGGGACGCGCACACTTGGCGAATTGAGCGCTCAGCCTGTCAGGCTCGCATACGGTCGGCTGCGAGCGCGCAGCCGCCGCACTTGACGTCTGTCATGAAAGTTGGCTTTTCCAGCGGAGGTGCAACACATCAATAAGAGCCTTAACAGTCCCAACTAAACGTTGGCCGAGGTGAAAAAATGGAGAAAAGAACGCAAAAAAAACCGTGAAAGAGTGTTGACGTGCGCAAAAGCTTACAGCACCTGGTATTCCCAGGCGGTCTCCCATCCAAGTACTAACCAGGCCCGACCCTGCTTAGCTTCCGAGATCGGACGAGATCGGGCGTTCTCAGGGTAGTATGGCCGTAAGCGGTGGAAAGAGTGAAACTTTTCCCCTTTATAGTGGACGGCGGCACTTCCGGGTTGGAGGGGCGGCGGGGCAAATTTGTTGCTTTTCGTTCCCTCCTCCCTTTTTTGCACGAACCAGGGACGCGCACTCTTGGCGGATTGAGCGCTCAGCCTGTCATGCTCGCATACGGTCGGCTGCGAGCGCGCAGCCGCCGCACTTGACGTCTGTCGTGAAAGTTGGCTTTTCCAGCGGAGGTGCAACACATCAATAAGAGCCTTAACAGTCCCAACTAAACGTTGGCCGAGGTGAAAAAATGGAGAAAAGAACGCCAAAAATAACGTGAAAGAGTGTTGACGTGCGCAAAAGCTTACAGCACCTGGTATTCCCAGGCGGTCTCCCATCCAAGTACTAACCAGGCCCGACCCTGCTTAGCTTCCGAGATCGGACGAGATCGGGCGTTCTCAGGGTAGTATGGCCGTAAGCGGTGGAAAGAGTGAAACTTTTCCCCTTTATAGTGGACGGCGGCACTTCCGGGTTGGAGGGGCGGCGGGGCAAATTTGTTGCTTTTCGTTCCCTCCTCCCTTTTTTGCACGAACCAGGGACGCGCACACTTGGCGAATTGAGCGCTCAGCCTGTCAGGCTCGCATACGGTCGGCTGCGAGCGCGCAGCCGCCGCACTTGACGTCTGTCATGAAAGTTGGCTTTTCCAGCGGAGGTGCAACACATCAATAAGAGCCTTAACAGTCCCAACTAAACGTTGGCCGAGGTGAAAAAATGGAGAAAAGAACGCAAAAAAAACCGTGAAAGAGTGTTGACGTGCGCAAAAGCTTACAGCACCTGGTATTCCCAGGCGGTCTCCCATCCATGTACTAACCAGGCCCGACCCTGCTTAGCTTCCGAGATCGGACGAGATCGGGCGTTCTCAGGGTAGTATGGCCGTAAGCGGTGGAAAGAGTGAAACTTTTCCCCTTTATAGGGGACGGGGGCACTTCGGGGCGGAGGGGGGAGGCGAATTTGATGCTTGTGGGTTACACAGTTAAGGCTGGGGTGAAAAAATGGAGAAAAGAACGCCAAAAAAAACCTGAAAGAGTGTTGACGTGCGCAAAAGCTTACAGCACCTGGTATTCCCAGGCGGTCTCCCATCCAAGTACTAACCAGGCCCGACCCTGCTTAGCTTCCGAGATCGGACGAGATCGGGCGTTCTCAGGGTAGTATGGCCGTAAGCGGTGGAAAGAGTGAAACTTTTCCCCTTATAGTGGACGGCGGCACTTCCGGGTTGGAGGGGCGGCGGGGCAAATTTGTTGCTTTTCGTTCCCTCCTCCCTTTTTTGCACGAACCAGGGACGCGCACTCTTGGTGGATTGAGCGCTCAGCCTGTCATGCTCGCATACGGTCGGCTGCGAGCGCGCAGCCGCCGCACTTGACGTCTGTCGTGAAAGTTGGCTTTTCCAGCGGAGGTGCAACACATCAATAAGAGCCTTAACAGTCCCAACTAAACGTTGGCCGAGGTGAAAAAATGGAGAAAAGAACGCCAAAAATAACGTGAAAGAGTGTTGACGTGCGCAAAAACTTACAGCACCTGGTATTCCCAGGCGGTCTCCCATCCAAGTACTAACCAGGCCCGACCCTGCTTAGCTTCCGAGATCGGACGAGATCGGGCGTTCTCAGGGTAGTATGGCCGTAAGCGGTGGAAAGAGTGAAACTTTTCCCCTTTATAGTGGACGGCGGCACTTCGGGGCGGAG
Source organism: Hippocampus abdominalis (assembly GCA_018466805.1). Lineage (NCBI taxonomy): Eukaryota > Metazoa > Chordata > Actinopteri > Syngnathiformes > Syngnathidae > Hippocampus > Hippocampus abdominalis. The sequence continues at coordinate 1,950,967 of CM031696.1, forward strand.
GGGGGAGGCGAATTTGATGCTTGTGGGTTACACAGTTAAGGCTGGGGTGAAAAAATGGAGAAAAGAACGCCAAAAAAAACCTGAAAGAGTGTTGACGTGCGCAAAAGCTTACAGCACCTGGTATTCCCAGGCGGTCTCCCATCCAAGTACTAACCAGGCCCGACCCTGCTTAGCTTCCGAGATCGGACGAGGTCGGGCGTTCTCAGGGTAGTATGGCCGTAAGCGGTGGAAAGAGTGAAACTTTTCCCCTTTATAGTGGACGGCGGCACTTCCGGGTTGGAGGGGCGGCGGGGCAAATTTGTTGCTTTTCGTTCCCTCCTCCCTTTTTGCACGAACCAGGGACGCGCACACTTGGCGAATTGAGCGCTCAGCCTGTCAGGCTCGCATACGGTCGGCTGCGAGCGCGCAGCCGCCGCACTTGACGTCTGTCATGAAAGTTGGCTTTTCCAGCGGAGGTGCAACACATCAATAAGAGCCTTAACAGTCCCAACTAAACGTTGGCCGAGGTGAAAAAATGGAGAAAAGAACGCAAAAAAAACCGTGAAAGAGTGTTGACGTGCGCAAAAGCTTACAGCACCTGGTATTCCCAGGCGGTCTCCCATCCAAGTACTAACCAGGCCCGACCCTGCTTAGCTTCCGAGATCGGACGAGATCGGGCGTTCTCAGGGTAGTATGGCCGTAAGCGGTGGAAAGAGTGAAACTTTTCCCCTTTATAGTGGACGGCGGCACTTCCGGGTTGGAGGGGCGGCGGGGCAAATTTGTTGCTTTTCGTTCCCTCCTCCCTTTTTTGCACGAACCAGGGACGCGCACTCTTGGTGGATTGAGCGCTCAGCCTGTCATGCTCGCATACGGTCGGCTGCGAGCGCGCAGCCGCCGCACTTGACGTCTGTCGTGAAAGTTGGCTTTTCCAGCGGAGGTGCAACACATCAATAAGAGCCTTAACAGTCCCAACTAAACGTTGGCCGAGGTGAAAAAATGGAGAAAAGAACGCCAAAAATAACGTGAAAGAGTGTTGACGTGCGCAAAAGCTTACAGCACCTGGTATTCCCAGGCGGTCTCCCATCCAAGTACTAACCAGGCCCGACCCTGCTTAGCTTCCGAGATCGGACGAGATCGGGCGTTCTCAGGGTAGTATGGCCGTAAGCGGTGGAAAGAGTGAAACTTTTCCCCTTTATAGTGGACGGCGGCACTTCCGGGTTGGAGGGGCGGCGGGGCAAATTTGTTGCTTTTCGTTCCCTCCTCCCTTTTTTGCACGAACCAGGGACGCGCACACTTGGCGAATTGAGCGCTCAGCCTGTCAGGCTCGCATACGGTCGGCTGCGAGCGCGCAGCCGCCGCACTTGACGTCTGTCATGAAAGTTGGCTTTTCCAGCGGAGGTGCAACACATCAATAAGAGCCTTAACAGTCCCAACTAAACGTTGGCCGAGGTGAAAAAATGGAGAAAAGAACGCAAAAAAAAACCGTGAAAGAGTGTTGACGTGCGCAAAAGCTTACAGCACCTGGTATTCCCAGGCGGTCTCCCATCCAAGTACTAACCAGGCCCGACCCTGCTTAGCTTCCGAGATCGGACGAGATCGGGCGTTCTCAGGGTAGTATGGCCGTAAGCGGTGGAAAGAGTGAAACTTTTCCCCTTTATAGGGGACGGGGGCACTTCGGGGCGGAGGGGGGAGGCGAATTTGATGCTTGTGGGTTACACAGTTAAGGCTGGGGTGAAAAAATGGAGAAAAGAACGCAAAAAAAAACCTGAAAGAGTGTTGACGTGCGCAAAAGCTTACAGCACCTGGTATTCCCAGGCGGTCTCCCATCCAAGTACTAACCAGGCCCGACCCTGCTTAGCTTCCGAGATCGGACGAGATCGGGCGTTCTCAGGGTAGTATGGCCGTAAGCGGTGGAAAGAGTGAAACTTTTCCCCTTTATAGTGGACGGCGGCACTTCCGGGTTGGAGGGGCGGCGGGGCAAATTTGTTGCTTTTCGTTCCCTCCTCCCTTTTTTGCACGAACCAGGGACGCGCACTCTTGGTGGATTGAGCGCTCAGCCTGTCATGCTCGCATACGGTCGGCTGCGAGCGCGCAGCCGCCGCACTTGACGTCTGTCGTGAAAGTTGGCTTTTCCAGCGGAGGTGCAACACATCAATAAGAGCCTTAACAGTCCCAACTAAACGTTGGCCGCGGTGAAAAAATGGAGAAAAGAACGCCAAAAATAACGTGAAAGAGTGTTGACGTGCGCAAAAGCTTACAGCACCTGGTATTCCCAGGCGGTCTCCCATCCAAGTACTAACCAGGCCCGACCCTGCTTAGCTTCCGAGATCGGACGAGATCGGGCGTTCTCAGGGTAGTATGGCCGTAAGCGGTGGAAAGAGTGAAACTTTTCCCCTTTATAGGGGACGGGGGCACTTCGGGGCGGAGGGGGGAGGCGAATTTGATGCTTGTGGGTTACACAGTTAAGGCTGGGGTGAAAAAATGGAGAAAAGAACGCAAAAAAAAACCTGAAAGAGTGTTGACGTGCGCAAAAGCTTACAGCACCTGGTATTCCCAGGCGGTCTCCCATCCAAGTACTAACCAGGCCCGACCCTGCTTAGCTTCCGAGATCGGACGAGATCGGGCGTTCTCAGGGTAGTATGGCCGTAAGCGGTGGAAAGAGTGAAACTTTTCCCCTTTATAGTGGACGGCGGCACTTCCGGGTTGGAGGGGCGGCGGGGCAAATTTGTTGCTTTTCGTTCCCTCCTCCCTTTTTTGCACGAACCAGGGACGCGCACACTTGGCGAATTGAGCGCTCAGCCTGTCAGGCTCGCATACGGTCGGCTGCGAGCGCGCAGCCGCCGCACTTGACGTCTGTCATGAAAGTTGGCTTTTCCAGCGGAGGTGCAACACATCAATAAGAGCCTTAACAGTCCCAACTAAACGTTGGCCGAGGTGAAAAAATGGAGAAAAGAACGCAAAAAAAAACCGTGAAAGAGTGTTGACGTGCGCAAAAGCTTACAGCACCTGGTATTCCCAGGCGGTCTCCCATCCATGTACTAACCAGGCCCGACCCTGCTTAGCTTCCGAGATCGGACGAGATCGGGCGTTCTCAGGGTAGTATGGCCGTAAGCGGTGGAAAGAGTGAAACTTTTCCCCTTTATAGGGGACGGGGGCACTTCGGGGCGGAGGGGGGAGGCGAATTTGATGCTTGTGGGTTACACAGTTAAGGCTGGGGTGAAAAAATGGAGAAAAGAACGCCAAAAAAAACCTGAAAGAGTGTTGACGTGCGCAAAAGCTTACAGCACCTGGTATTCCCAGGCGGTCTCCCATCCAAGTACTAACCAGGCCCGACCCTGCTTAGCTTCCGAGATCGGACGAGATCGGGCGTTCTCAGGGTAGTATGGCCGTAAGCGGTGGAAAGAGTGAAACTTTTCCCCTTTATAGTGGACGGCGGCACTTCCGGGTTGGAGGGGCGGCGGGGCAAATTTGTTGCTTTTCGTTCCCTCCTCCTTTTTTGCACGAACCAGGGACGCGCACTCTTGGTGGATTGAGCGCTCAGCCTGTCATGCTCGCATACGGTCGGCTGCGAGCGCGCAGCCGCCGCACTTGACGTCTGTCGTGAAAGTTGGCTTTTCCAGCGGAGGTGCAACACATCAATAAGAGCCTTAACAGTCCCAACTAAACGTTGGCCGAGGTGAAAAAATGGAGAAAAGAACGCCAAAAATAACGTGAAAGAGTGTTGACGTGCGCAAAAACTTACAGCACCTGGTATTCCCAGGCGGTCTCCCATCCAAGTACTAACCAGGCCCGACCCTGCTTAGCTTCCGAGATCGGACGAGATCGGGCGTTCTCAGGGTAGTATGGCCGTAAGCGGTGGAAAGAGTGAAACTTTTCCCCTTTATAGTGGACGGCGGCACTTCGGGGCGGAGGGGGGAGGCGAATTTGATGCTTGTGGGTTACACAGTTAAGGCTGGGGTGAAAAAATGGAGAAAAGAACGCCAAAAAAAACCTGAAAGAGTGTTGACGTGCGCAAAAGCTTACAGCACCTGGTATTCCCAGGCGGTCTCCCATCCAAGTACTAACCAGGCCCGACCCTGCTTAGCTTCCGAGATCGGACGAGGTCGGGCGTTCTCAGGGTAGTATGGCCGTAAGCGGTGGAAAGAGTGAAACTTTTCCCCTTTATAGTGGACGGCGGCACTTCCGGGTTGGAGGGGCGGCGGGGCAAATTTGTTGCTTTTCGTTCCCTCCTCCTTTTTTGCACGAACCAGGGACGCGCACACTTGGCGAATTGAGCGCTCAGCCTGTCAGGCTCGCATACGGTCGGCTGCGAGCGCGCAGCCGCCGCACTTGACGTCTGTCATGAAAGTTGGCTTTTCCAGCGGAGGTGCAACACATCAATAAGAGCCTTAACAGTCCCAACTAAACGTTGGCCGAGGTGAAAAAATGGAGAAAAGAACGCAAAAAAAAACCGTGAAAGAGTGTTGACGTGCGCAAAAGCTTACAGCACCTGGTATTCCCAGGCGGTCTCCCATCCAAGTACTAACCAGGCCCGACCCTGCTTAGCTTCCGAGATCGGACGAGATCGGGCGTTCTCAGGGTAGTATGGCCGTAAGCGGTGGAAAGAGTGAAACTTTTCCCCTTTATAGTGGACGGCGGCACTTCCGGGTTGGAGGGGCGGCGGGGCAAATTTGTTGCTTTTCGTTCCCTCCTCCCTTTTTTGCACGAACCAGGGACGCGCACTCTTGGTGGATTGAGCGCTCAGCCTGTCATGCTCGCATACGGTCGGCTGCGAGCGCGCAGCCGCCGCACTTGACGTCTGTCGTGAAAGTTGGCTTTTCCAGCGGAGGTGCAACACATCAATAAGAGCCTTAACAGTCCCAACTAAACGTTGGCCGAGGTGAAAAAATGGAGAAAAGAACGCCAAAAATAACGTGAAAGAGTGTTGACGTGCGCAAAAGCTTACAGCACCTGGTATTCCCAGGCGGTCTCCCATCCAAGTACTAACCAGGCCCGACCCTGCTTAGCTTCCGAGATCGGACGAGATCGGGCGTTCTCAGGGTAGTATGGCCGTAAGCGGTGGAAAGAGTGAAACTTTTCCCCTTTATAGTGGACGGCGGCACTTCCGGGTTGGAGGGGCGGCGGGGCAAATTTGTTGCTTTTCGTTCCCTCCTCCCTTTTTTGCACGAACCAGGGACGCGCACACTTGGCGAATTGAGCGCTCAGCCTGTCAGGCTCGCATACGGTCGGCTGCGAGCGCGCAGCCGCCGCACTTGACGTCTGTCATGAAAGTTGGCTTTTCCAGCGGAGGTGCAACACATCAATAAGAGCCTTAACAGTCCCAACTAAACGTTGGCCGAGGTGAAAAAATGGAGAAAAGAACGCAAAAAAAACCGTGAAAGAGTGTTGACGTGCGCAAAAGCTTACAGCACCTGGTATTCCCAGGCGGTCTCCCATCCAAGTACTAACCAGGCCCGACCCTGCTTAGCTTCCGAGATCGGACGAGATCGGGCGTTCTCAGGGTAGTATGGCCGTAAGCGGTGGAAAGAGTGAAACTTTTCCCCTTTATAGGGGACGGGGGCACTTCGGGGCGGAGGGGGGAGGCGAATTTGATGCTTGTGGGTTACACAGTTAAGGCTGGGGTGAAAAAATGGAGAAAAGAACGCCAAAAAAAAACCTGAAAGAGTGTTGACGTGCGCAAAAGCTTACAGCACCTGGTATTCCCAGGCGGTCTCCCATCCAAGTACTAACCAGGCCCGACCCTGCTTAGCTTCCGAGATCGGACGAGATCGGGCGTTCTCAGGGTAGTATGGCCGTAAGCGGTGGAAAGAGTGAAACTTTTCCCCTTTATAGTGGACGGCGGCACTTCCGGGTTGGAGGGGCGGCGGGGCAAATTTGTTGCTTTTCGTTCCCTCCTCCCTTTTTTGCACGAACCAGGGACGCGCACTCTTGGTGGATTGAGCGCTCAGCCTGTCATGCTCGCATACGGTCGGCTGCGAGCGCGCAGCCGCCGCACTTGACGTCTGTCGTGAAAGTTGGCTTTTCCAGCGGAGGTGCAACACATCAATAAGAGCCTTAACAGTCCCAACTAAACGTTGGCCGAGGTGAAAAAATGGAGAAAAGAACGCCAAAAATAACGTGAAAGAGTGTTGACGTGCGCAAAAGCTTACAGCACCTGGTATTCCCAGGCGGTCTCCCATCCAAGTACTAACCAGGCCCGACCCTGCTTAGCTTCCGAGATCGGACGAGATCGGGCGTTCTCAGGGTAGTATGGCCGTAAGCGGTGGAAAGAGTGAAACTTTTCCCCTTTATAGTGGACGGGGGCACTTCGGGGCGGAGGGGGGAGGCGAATTTGATGCTTGTGGGTTACACAGTTAAGGCTGGGGTGAAAAAATGGAGAAAAGAACGCCAAAAAAAAACCTGAAAGAGTGTTGACGTGCGCAAAAGCTTACAGCACCTGGTATTCCCAGGCGGTCTCCCATCCAAGTACTAACCAGGCCCGACCCTGCTTAGCTTCCGAGATCGGACGAGATCGGGCGTTCTCAGGGTAGTATGGCCGTAAGCGGTGGAAAGAGTGAAACTTTTCCCCTTTATAGTGGACGGCGGCACTTCCGGGTTGGAGGGGCGGCGGGGCAAATTTGTTGCTTTTCGTTCCCTCCTCCCTTTTTTGCACGAACCAGGGACGCGCACACTTGGCGAATTGAGCGCTCAGCCTGTCAGGCTCGCATACGGTCGGCTGCGAGCGCGCAGCCGCCGCACTTGACGTCTGTCATGAAAGTTGGCTTTTCCAGCGGAGGTGCAACACATCAATAAGAGCCTTAACAGTCCCAACTAAACGTTGGCCGAGGTGAAAAAATGGAGAAAAGAACGCAAAAAAAACCGTGAAAGAGTGTTGACGTGCGCAAAAGCTTACAGCACCTGGTATTCCCAGGCGGTCTCCCATCCAAGTACTAACCAGGCCCGACCTGCTTAGCTTCCGAGATCGGACGAGATCGGGCGTTCTCAGGGTAGTATGGCCGTAAGCGGTGGAAAGAGTGAAACTTTTCCCCTTTATAGTGGACGGCGGCACTTCCGGGTTGGAGGGGCGGCGGGGCAAATTTGTTGCTTTTCGTTCCCTCCTCCCTTTTTGCACGAACCAGGGACGCGCACTCTTGGTGGATTGAGCGCTCAGCCTGTCAGCTCGCATACGGTCGGCTGCGAGCGCGCAGCCGCCGCACTTGACGTCTGTCGTGAAAGTTGGCTTTTCCAGCGGAGGTGCAACACATCAATAAGAGCCTTAACAGTCCCAACTAAACGTTGGCCGAGGTGAAAAAATGGAGAAAAGAACGCCAAAAATAACGTGAAAGAGTGTTGACGTGCGCAAAAGCTTACAGCACCTGGTATTCCCAGGCGGTCTCCCATCCAAGTACTAACCAGGCCCGACCCTGCTTAGCTTCCGAGATCGGACGAGATCGGGCGTTCTCAGGGTAGTATGGCCGTAAGCGGTGGAAAGAGTGAAACTTTTCCCTTTATAGTGGACGGCGGCACTTCGGGTTGGAGGGGCGGCGGGGCAAATTTGTTGCTTTTCGTTCCTCCTCCCTTTTTTGCACGAACCAGGGACGCGCACACTTGGCGAATGAGCGCTCAGCCTGTCAGGCTCGCATACGGTCGGCTGCGAGCGCGCAGCCGCCGCACTTGACGTCTGTCATGAAAGTTGGCTTTCCAGCGGAGGTGCAACACATCAATAAGAGCCTTAACAGTCCCAACTAAACGTTGGCGAGGTGAAAAAATGGAGAAAAGAACGCAAAAAAACCGTGAAAGAGTGTTGACGTGCGCAAAAGCTTACAGCACCTGGTATTCCCAGGCGGTCTCCCATCCAAGTACTAACCAGGCCCGACCCTGCTTAGCTTCCGAGATCGGACGAGATCGGGCGTTCTCAGGGTAGTATGGCCGTAAGCGGTGGAAAGAGTGAAACTTTTCCCCTTTATAGTGGACGGCGGCACTTCCGGGTTGGAGGGCGGCGGGGCAAATTTGTTGCTTTTCGTTCCCTCCTCCCTTTTTTGCACGAACCAGGGACGCGCACACTTGGCGAATTGAGCGCTCAGCCTGTCAGGCTCGCATACGGTCGGCTGCGAGCGCGCAGCCGCCGCACTTGACGTCTGTCATGAAAGTTGGCTTTTCCAGCGGAGGTGCAACACATCAATAAGAGCCTTAACAGTCCCAACTAAACGTTGGCCGAGGTGAAAAAATGGAGAAAAGAACGCAAAAAAAACCGTGAAAGAGTGTTGACGTGCGCAAAAGCTTACAGCACCTGGTATCCCAGGCGGTCTCCCATCCAAGTACTAACCAGGCCCGACCCTGCTTAGCTTCCGAGATCGGACGAGATCGGGCGTTCTCAGGGTAGTATGGCCGTAAGCGGTGGAAAGAGTGAAACTTTTCCCCTTTATAGGGGACGGGGGCACTTCGGGGCGGAGGGGGGAGGCGAATTTGATGCTTGTGGGTTACACAGTTAAGGCTGGGGTGAAAAAATGGAGAAAAGAACGCAAAAAAAAACCTGAAAGAGTGTTGACGTGCGCAAAAGCTTACAGCACCTGGTATTCCCAGGCGGTCTCCCATCCAAGTACTAACCAGGCCCGACCCTGCTTAGCTTCCGAGATCGGACGAGATCGGGCGTTCTCAGGGTAGTATGGCCGTAAGCGGTGGAAAGAGTGAAACTTTTCCCCTTTATAGTGGACGGCGGCACTTCCGGGTTGGAGGGGCGGCGGGGCAAATTTGTTGCTTTTCGTTCCCTCCTCCCTTTTTTGCACGAACCAGGGACGCGCACTCTTGGCGAATTGAGCGCTCAGCCTGTCAGGCTCGCATACGGTCGGCTGCGAGCGCGCAGCCGCCGCACTTGACGTCTGTCATGAAAGTTGGCTTTTCCAGCGGAGGTGCAACACATCAATAAGAGCCTTAACAGTCCCAACTAAACGTTGGCCGAGGTGAAAAAATGGAGAAAAGAACGCAAAAAAAACGTGAAAGAGTGTTGACGTGCGCAAAAGCTTACAGCACCTGGTATTCCCAGGCGGTCTCCCATCCAAGTACTAACCAGGCCCGACCCTGCTTAGCTTCCGAGATCGGACGAGATCGGGCGTTCTCAGGGTAGTATGGCCGTAAGCGGTGGAAAGAGTGAAACTTTTCCCCTTTATAGGGGACGGGGGCACTTCGGGGCGGAGGGGGGAGGCGAATTTGATGCTTGTGGGTTACACAGTTAAGGCTGGGGTGAAAAAATGGAGAAAAGAACGCAAAAAAAAACCTGAAAGAGTGTTGACGTGCGCAAAAGCTTACAGCACCTGGTATTCCCAGGCGGTCTCCCATCCAAGTACTAACCAGGCCCGACCCTGCTTAGCTTCCGAGATCGGACGAGATCGGGCGTTCTCAGGGTAGTATGGCCGTAAGCGGTGGAAAGAGTGAAACTTTTCCCTTTATAGTGGACGGCGGCACTTCGGGTTGGAGGGGCGGCGGGGCAAATTTGTTGCTTTTCGTTCCCTCCTCCCTTTTTTGCACGAACCAGGGACGCGCACACTTGGCGATTGAGCGCTCAGCCTGTCAGGCTCGCATACGGTCGGCTGCGAGCGCGCAGCCGCCGCACTTGACGTCTGTCATGAAAGTTGGCTTTTCCAGCGGAGGTGCAACACATCAATAAGAGCCTTAACAGTCCCAACTAAACGTTGGCCGAGGTGAAAAAATGGAGAAAAGAACGCAAAAAAACCGTGAAAGAGTGTTGACGTGCGCAAAAGCTTACAGCACCTGGTATTCCCAGGCGGTCTCCCATCCAAGTACTAACCAGGCCCGACCCTGCTTAGCTTCCGAGATCGGACGAGATCGGGCGTTCTCAGGGTAGTATGGCCGTAAGCGGTGGAAAGAGTGAAACTTTTCCCCTTTATAGGGGACGGGGGCACTTCGGGGCGGAGGGGCAAATTTGGAGGCGAATTGATGCTTGTGGCTTACGGTCGGCTGCGACAGTTAAGGCTGGGGTGAAAAAATGGAGAAAGAACGCCAAAAAAAACCTGAAAGAGTGTTGACGTGCGCAAAAGCTTACAGCACCTGGTATTCCCAGGCGGTCTCCCATCCAAGTACTAACCAGGCCCGACCCTGCTTAGCTTCCGAGATCGGACGAGATCGGGCGTTCTCAGGGTAGTATGGCCGTAAGCGGTGGAAAGAGTGAAACTTTTCCCTTTATAGTGGACGGCGGCACTTCCGGGTTGGAGGGGCGGCGGGGCAAATTTGTTGCTTTTCGTTCCCTCCTCCCTTTTTGCACGAACCAGGGACGCGCACTCTTGGCGGATTGAGCGCTCAGCCTGTCATGCTCGCATACGGTCGGCTGCGAGCGCGCAGCCGCCGCACTTGACGTCTGTCGTGAAAGTTGGCTTTTCCAGCGGAGGTGCAACACATCAATAAGAGCCTAACAGTCCCAACTAAACGTTGGCCGAGGTGAAAAAATGGAGAAAAGAACGCCAAAAAAACGTGAAAGAGTGTTGACGTGCGCAAAAGCTTACAGCACCTGGTATTCCCAGGCGGTCTCCCATCCAAGTACTAACCAGGCCGACCCTGCTTAGCTTCCGAGATCGGACGAGATCGGGCGTTCTCAGGGTAGTATGGCCGTAAGCGGTGGAAAGAGTGAAACTTTTCCCCTTTATAGGGACGGGGGCACTTCGGGGCGGAGGGGGGAGGCGAATTTGATGCTTGTGGGTTACACAGTTAAGGCTGGGGTGAAAAAATGGAGAAAAGAACGCCAAAAAAAACCTGAAAGAGTGTTGACGTGCGCAAAAGCTTACAGCACCTGGTATTCCCAGGCGGTCTCCCATCCAAGTACTAACCAGGCCCGACCCTGCTTAGCTTCCGAGATCGGACGAGATCGGGCGTTCTCAGGGTAGTATGGCCGTAAGCGGTGGAAAGAGTGAAACTTTTCCCCTTTATAGTGGACGGCGGCACTTCCGGGTTGGAGGGGCGGCGGGGCAAATTTGTTGCTTTCGTTCCCTCCTCCCTTTTTTGCACGAACCAGGGACGCGCACACTTGGCGAATTGAGCGCTCAGCCTGTCAGGCTCGCATACGGTCGGCTGCGAGCGCGCAGCCGCCGCACTTGACGTCTGTCATGAAAGTTGGCTTTTCCAGCGGAGGTGCAACACATCAATAAGAGCCTTAACAGTCCCAACTAAACGTTGGCCGAGGTGAAAAAATGGAGAAAAGAACGCAAAAAAAGGCGGTCTCCCAACCGTGAAAGAGTGTTGACGTGCGGTGGAAAGAGTGAAACTTTTCCCCTTAAAAGCGGAGGGGGGAGGCGAATTACAGCAAAAAATGGAGAAAAGAACCAAAAAAAAACCTGGTATGCGCAAAAGCTCCCCTGGTAGGCGGTCTCCCATCCAAGTACTAACCAGGCCCGACCCTGCTTAGCTTCCGAGATCGGACGAGATCGGGCGTTCTCAGGGTAGTATGGCCGTAAGCGGTGGAAAGAGTGAAACTTTTCCCCTTTATAGTGGACGGCGGCACTTCGGGTTGGAGGGGCGGCGGGGCAAATTTGTTGCTTTTCGTTCCCTCTCCCTTTTTTGCACGAACCAGGGACGCGCACTCTTGGTGGATTGAGCGCTCAGCCTGTCATGCTCGCATACGGTCGGCTGCGAGCGCGCAGCCGCCGCACTTGACGTCTGTCGTGAAAGTTGGCTTTTCCAGCGGAGGTGCAACACATCAATAAGAGCCTTAACAGTCCAACTAAACGTTGGCCGAGGTGAAAAAATGGAGAAAAGAACGCCAAAAATAACGTGAAAGAGTGTTGACGTGCGCAAAAGCTTACAGCACCTGGTATTCCCAGGCGGTCTCCCATCCAAGTACTAACCAGGCCCGACCCTGCTTAGCTTCCGAGATCGGACGAGATCGGGCGTTCTCAGGGTAGTATGGCCGTAAGCGGTGGAAAGAGTGAAACTTTTCCCCTTTATAGTGGACGGCGGCACTTCCGGGTTGGAGGGGCGGCGGGGCAAATTTGTTGCTTTTCGTTCCCTCCTCCCTTTTTTGCACGAACCAGGGACGCGCACACTTGGCGAATTGAGCGCTCAGCCTGTCAGGCTCGCATACGGTCGGCTGCGAGCGCGCAGCCGCCGCACTTGACGTCTGTCATGAAAGTTGGCTTTTCCAGCGGAGGTGCAACACATCAATAAGAGCCTTAACAGTCCCAACTAAACGTTGGCCGAGGTGAAAAAATGGAGAAAAGAACGCAAAAAAAAACCGTGAAAGAGTGTTGACGTGCGCAAAAGCTTACAGCACCTGGTATTCCCAGGCGGTCTCCCATCCAAGTACTAACCAGGCCCGACCTGCTTAGCTTCCGAGATCGGACGAGATCGGCCGTTCTCAGGGTAGTATGGCCGTAAGCGGTGGAAAGAGTGAAACTTTTCCCCTTTATAGTGGACGGCGGCACTTCCGGGTTGGAGGGGCGGCGGGGCAAATTTGTTGCTTTTCGTTCCCTCCTCCCTTTTTTGCACGAACCAGGGACGCGCACACTTGGCGAATTGAGCGCTCA